>PVKV010012031.1:43785-67725 GCA_004027835.1 Alouatta palliata | reverse complement strand
AAAAAAAAAAAAAAAAAAAAAAAAAAAAAAAAATTCCTATTTCCTGACATCCACAGAAATTTACCTTCCTCCCCCAATGTTCCCTGCCCCCATCTTTCCCTACCACCTGCTGTGCACAATTCTTCTGGACTCCACTGCTCCAGGTGCTTTATACATACATGAACTTATTTAATCCTCACAACAACCCTACACCCAGGTATGATTATTTTGGCCTTTTACAGATGAAGCTTATGTCATGCATAAGCATGCTGCTATTCTGGTACTACTTACTCTACTCTTACTCTAATCGCTCCATTACCCAGGCTGGAGTGCGATGCCACGATCTCAGTTCACTGCAATCTCTGCCTCCCAGGTTCAAGCAATTCTCCTGCCTCAGCCTCCCAACTAGCTGGGATTACAGGAAACCGCCACCATGCCCAGCTAACTTTTTTTTCTTTTTTTTTTTTTGTATTTTTAGTAGAGACAGGGTTTCACCATGTTGGCTAGCATGGTCTTAAATTCCTGACCTCAGGTGATCCATCCACCTCAGCCTCCCAAAGTGCTGGGATTACAGGCGTGAGCCACCATGCCCAGCCTCTTGTAGCTATATCAAAAAAAAAAAAAAAAAAAAAGACAACAATCAAAACAATCTCATATCCCTCCCACTCTTTCTTTCTCATTTTCGTAGAATATTATTTAATCTGAGTTTCAGCCATGGCTTGCTTTAACTAGGGTAAGAAATCTGGTCCCTATATGTATATTTTTAAATCTCAAAATAGCAGTGTACTTATTTTTAAGTGGTGAGATAACTCACTGTATAGAACTATCAGCTGAGATGACTAATGCTTTATGTACAAATGGGCTGCATTTGAAAAACTTGTGTTTTCAGGATTCATAATGAACTGCAGCCCAAAAGCAGAACCAGACTTAGCCTGTAAAACATGAGCATACTTTTCCTAAAGCATGCAAAAATGAGTAACTCAGTTAAGGCTCACTCCAAAAATATCCAAGGTAAGCTTACCTTGCAAAAACTCTACCTATGAGTATTTGCCTTAGAAAGAGACACACTTAAAAGAGGATGCTCTGCTATCTCTCTCTGAGGGCCTGGGTTATTTCTGTTATGTTGGACTTCCCAAAACCCCTAAAGAGTTCAAATACTGTATTTTGCTACTTTAACCCACCCCTCCATAAAGGCTTGGGATGGGTGTGAGATCCACACTGTCTGGGCTGCATTGAGGGAGAAAGTGAGTATGGCCCTTTCCACAGCACCAAGACTCTTCTCCACCCACCTCTTTCACAGTCTTAGGGCGTGACAGGATTTAGAGGATTAAAAGGCAAGTGCAGCAAAGGTGCCTGCTTTTCCATTCCTCCTCCTGTGAGGTGTGTACCACATTAGGTCTTGGAAGAGGACTCCTCCTTTACATGCCTAGATTAGCATGATCTGCTCAGAAAACTTAACATAAGGGGAGATTTTCTAAAGAGAGGCTATCCTGCCTTCCACATGAGGAGGGTGTGCCCCAGCAGCGGCATCTGATTCTTGTCAGGAGAGGGACTTTAGGAAGAGGATGCTATATGATGGTCCTATCTTAAAAGACAAGAAAAAGCCTTGTGTGTTCTTATCATTTATTCAACAAATCCATTTCCCCAAACACACGTGAAGGCTTAAAACTAGTGTAGCATGGACTCTCTACACCATAGGCTTTCTTTATGGTCTGGATTGCCTCATGGTTATTACCTTTATCACATTCAAAGAAGAGATTGTTTCATAATATATTTTCATCCAAGATTTGAAATCAGCATTAAGAAAAGCCAAATACCAACTGAATTGGGGGACACAGAACTAAGTAAGAGACTTAAGACCTTAACTTAGATTACTACAAATACTCTGTAAAGGCTGTAAATAAGGGGAAAATGATTATCTTCTCACACCTAAAAGAGATGAATTCTGTAGAGATCTTCCCAAGAAAACAGTGGGAAAGAAGGAAAGCAGGCCAGCCGGCCATACTCCCAGGGACCACCACCTCAGGTTCTTACCTACAGCTGCAATCAGCCCACCAAACTGCACCAGAGAATAAGCCTGAGACAAAAGGAATCCACTGGAGCTCCACCTCCTCTCTCTCTGGTTGTGTTGTGTACCTGGTCACCGCTCTCTGGAATCCAAGGCATTTAACAGACAATACCATACCATCTTTCTTTTTCTTTTTTTTTTTTGAGACAGAGTCTCGATCCGTTGCCCAGTCTGGAGTGCAGATCTTAGCTCACTGCAATCTCCGCCTCTCGGGTTCAAGAGATTCTCCTGCCTTAGCCTCTCAAGTAGCTGGGATTACAGGTGCCTACTACCATGCCCAGCTAATTTTTGTATTTTTAGTAGAGATGGGGTTTCACCCTGTTGGCCAGGCTGATCTCGAACTCCTGACCTCAAGTGATCTGCCTGTTTGGACTCCCAAAGTGCTAGGATTAAAGGCATGAGCCACAGTCCCCAGCGACAATACCATCTTAAGCCTGCCTTAGAGCAAGTGATGGAGAGAAAGCAGATACTACAACTTTCACGAGAGGATGCAGAATGCAAGAGTGAGTGTGTGACACAGTCAAAGCCATCTGTTCACCCAGGAAACACACCTAGGTGAAGTGTCACACATGAATTCACAGAGCGACCAATTGGGAACTTAGGGGAAAACACAGGAAGAAAACTGCAAAGAATATAGCACATCAGATTGGCAAGTAGCAAGGCTCAGACCCACAGATTCTTAGGCAGGTGCTGTCTTATATGCCCAGCATCATGCCAGCACGAAGTAGGGACTCTGCAAATATTTTCTGGTTGAACATTGAGTCTGTTGACTCTACAAGGACTACTGAGCAAGGTATGTTGGGTATACAAAGAAGATGATAAGATTCTTGCCTCTTAAAACATTCAAGTTTATAAGATTAGTAAGGCACACAACCATAACTCTTAATTAAAAGCAATGGATGGCAACTATTTAATATAAATAATAATAGAATAACAACAGAATAACAGGAATAAAGAAGAAGAAGAGATGAACTCCCGCTGGGAGTATCTGAGAACACCTGTTGGGAGAGGTAGGAGAGGTATCAGGACTTAAAGGGATAAGAAGGGTTTATATTAACAGATAGGGGAAAGATATCCAGGTCAAGAGAGCAAAGCCACTAACTGGGGAACAGGGCAGGGTGGAACTGGGAAACAGTGCCGGAAGGGAGCAGATGACCCTATTTCTTACACAAGTCTTTAGATACAGCTGGTTTCTGACTACCTGTAGTCATGGACCTCTGTGAAGGCCTACTGCAATTTTTACAGACACAAGAACTGAAGAAACAGAAATAGACCATGATTTCAGCCAAAATAAGGCCCAGAAAAAAAGTTCAGAGTTAAGAGAAGCGAATAATAGTTAGAGATTAAAGTTTGTGAAAGTGAAAATGTTTGAGAAGACAGAAAAATAACGGAAGAATACAAAGCTCGATGATCCTTAATCTTGCCAGCCATCCTTATGTACACAAAACCACAAAGCAGGGAGAAAAAGGCAAAGAAGGACCAATACTCATAGCCTCGTGGCTGGTCCATTACACAAAGAAGGAAAATGGCTGCCCTCTGCCAAATAAATCTGTATGGTCATTTAAAAGTGAGTGACTGAATGAATGAACTCACTGAATTGAAACGTTTCTATAGCGTTTCATATCATTCCTCCCCGTAGTTCCCCAACACCACCCCAATTTAAATTCAGCACTATTTGCAAAGTTACATCATTAAAGTATCCAGGGACAACATGTCAAAGATAATAACCCAGAGGAAAAGCCCCCAGCCCTAAGCCCCCTTTACCTTTCTGGAAGATGTTCTGTCTCAGGTTTCTTCATTTACAATCAGTGTCCTGAGGTGTTGTGAATTCCAGCTACTGTTTTCTAGCACCCAAATAATATCCTAGCATATTCCTCAGAGACTACTCAACTCCAGCACGTGTATGTGATGTTCGGGACTGCTGGGAACCCTCACTGGATAGGCTAATAGGTAACAATCATTGCACTTATGAGGTGATGCTGCCGCTTCCCCTCACATTGCCAAACAGCTGTCCCTGGGGCAGATCTGGAAGCTGTGTAAAGTGTGGTGCTAATGGAAAAAATCTAGTGGCAAAGGGCTTCGGTGTTTTGCAATTTTTTTTCCTGTAAGCTGCGTTGTTGGAATGGTTTGACATGCAAACCCTCCCTCCTCCACCAGCCTACAGAATTCCAGGTCTCCACCCTAGTGAGTCCTCAAAAATCAGTATATCATCAGGCTGATTCACCACTTGAAGAGGTGAGGCACCAGCTGGGGTACATGCTGAATAAGCTCAGCAGGTACTTCTGCCTCCTCTGCCAGGTCACAAGAAGACAAACCAGTCTTTGTCCTCACAGCTGAGGGGGAACATGCCAAACGAGTTGCCCCAAAAAACATATCCACAGTGCATCCCTGATTTGAACAAAGCATCCCAGTCAATCTACCTATAACGCTGAGGGGAAAAAAAATAAATCAGCTGCACTGTGTTGGGTATATGGACTTACATGCGGGGGATACTGAGAGCAGAGGAAGAGAGAACTTTTTCTGGTTTTAGTTAGAAAAAAGTAAGCGTTGATGCACATGAGTAGGCTTTTTAATATACTAAGCACTGGGCATATAAGTTACTGGAAATACCCCATCTCTTCTTTTTATGTTTTTAGTTCAGAATATTCTTCTCCCTTTTTTCCTGGAGAATCTTAAATGTACCTGCTATAAACACTTCGGTCGCCTTGGCCTAATGGGCAGTTGATGCAAATGGAAAAGGCACTCAGAAAGTGGGCAGGGGTGGGAAAATCGAGCAGGACAAACTGAATCAATGTTTTTACAAAATGATTTGCAAAGCTGACGGATGGGATTTATCAACTAAACCAAATATTGTGAGACTAAATTCAGAAAGCCACATAGCTACCTTTTGATTGTACCTAACAGAGATCATGTCCAAAGTATAAAAGATCCCTCAGAAAGAAAACTTTTCCAATGGAATAAAATCATGAAAAAGGAACTAAAATAAATTCAGTACTAGTAACTTTTAGTAGCAAACTGTTTCCATAAATGGTTACTCTAGTACTACCTCCTTTAAGTAAAGGTTTGTATGGTGAAATTCCAGTTCCACAACCTCTGAGTCAGCTGGGAAAGAAATCGGGGATCAGGTAAATCTGGCCATAAACAAGGTAAGAGTACACAGATTTAACTTTTAGGATAAGAACAAATCCCACAAACCCAACAATTTGTCCCCTGGCACAGCTCTCCCTCATGGCTATAGTTCTGTTTTTCTATCTGTTGATTAGAATAGCCTTCTCATTTTTATAGAATATTATTTAATCTGAGTTTCAGCCATGGCTTGCTTTAACTAGGATAAGAAATCTGGTCCCTATATATATATTTTTAAATCTCAAAATAGCAGTGTACTTATTTTTAGGTGGTAAGATAACTCATTGTATAGAACTATCAGCTGAGATGACTAATGCTTTATGTACAAATGGGCTGCATTTGAAAAACTTGTGTTTTCAGGATTCATAATGGACTGCAGCCCAAAAGCAGAACCAGACTTAGCCTGTAAAACATGAGCATACTTTTCCTAAAGCATGCGAAAATGAGTAACTCAGTTAAGGCTCACTCCAAAAATATCCAACAGAGGAGCCAAGGAAGGAAAAAGAAAATAGTCTGCTTTTGGTTTTTTGAACTTAGAATTTCTACAACTGTTTGAATGAATCTTATAAAATCTGATTTCCTGGATGGGTCTTCTTAAAGGCTTTTATTAGAAAAGTCTACACAATGCAATTACAATTTTTTTTTTTTTTTTTGGCCAGAAAAGAGCAAGAACGTATTGTTTCTGTGAATTTGAGAATTATGATAACATTTTTCATGCCAGATCAAATCAAACCACCTTTTATAGAAAAGGAGCCAAAAGCAGAAGCTGTGAGCTTTAGTCACTCATTTTCCTCCAAGCCCATACAAACCTTTCTTGGAAACTGCACAAAGGAGATGAAGTGAAATTATCCCAGACACAGGAAGAAGGCAAACCCTGAAAAAGGAAGCAAATGAGCTATACTTTTGATGGGCTCAGCTAGCCCACTCAAGTTATTCAAGAAAGAGGGGAAGTGTATAATCAGAAATAAATGCCAATACTCACAATGGGAAGTCTGCTGAGGAAGAGCAGAGCAGAGTTTTCAAATCCTTGTAGGAAGGGCTGTTTTAATCCTTTGACTGGCTACCCAGTCTCTTAGAATAACAACAACAGCTCGAGTTCTTAACACAGCGAATCTCCCTGTTAGGTGTTTATTTTGTGTGTGTTTTTTTCTTTCTTGTTGGCACCTGTAAAGTTGGTACTGGGCAAAACTCTCCAGCCAAAGGATTTCTTTGCCCAGTACCCAGGAGCACAGATTCTCTCCTTCCTACACTCAAATAGGCTGGTACTCAATGGAAGATAAATCATCCTTCCTTGGCTTAGCTTGTGAGCTAATCGCCTGTCTGAAATCTGATGCTTAAGCCATTATGACTGTCTCAAGGTTTGGAGCAAGAAAGCTTATAAGGTGAAGCTGGCTACAGGTTAAAACAAAGCCTTGAGAGTTTATAAGACAAGCAGGCTATGATGAGCAAGGGACTTTTCAAAACCTCTCCAGGGGCTGGATAAATTCTGGGGTTCTGATTAACCAGACAAGCAAGACTTCGAAACCCAGGGTGTCTCCTGTTTGTAGGTGGTCCCAGCATTTTAAGAGTTATGAAATTGAAATATAAGAAGCAGTTCCATTATCTTCTCAAACACCATCACTATAAGAAAATTATTTCATTTATAAACTTCAGTGTGAAATTAGCCTTCAAAAGACTAATAACTACAGTTTCACTGAACGTTGAAATGCATAATCTAATTAAATGCAATTATTAAACACACCTAATACTAGGATAAAGCTGTATGATGCAATAAATAAAAGAACTAGAATATGTTTATTAATTTGGCTGAATGAAATAGTCCACACTAAGAAAAAAAAACAAAAAACTTACCAACATAGTCCCTTATCAGGGAGGACGTTTTATTTTTAACCTTTGTATTTCAGGGTTTTATCCAGTTTTCTGAAATACATACTTTACCCTTGATCTGTTTAATCAGAATGTCACAGATATCACACTTCTGATTTTAAATGTCAACATGATAAATAACCTTGAAAAAACCTTGAACGTGTAGAAGAAAAACGTTCTACACGTCCAATTTCTGGCTTAGTCATTTGCTGTGTGAGCTCAGCAAGTTGTGTTTTGTCAACTGAAATGAAAAGGAAGGTTTGACAACTGAAACGAAAAGGCGCCCTTTTAGTTCTTACTTACATGCTTATGGCAGGCTCCTACCTATGTGTTTATGTCAGGCAACCCTGTTTTATCCTCTCGGTTGTTCTAATAGTCTCGAACACACTACTTATGGGAGAATACAAAGCCCAAATAAGAACACACATTTTAATGCTTCTGCAAATTCAATCAGGAGATCCTGAAAAGTCACAGAAGGTACTCATGAATTAAAGCAGCCCTAGTTTCTAATCAGCGAACCCTTTGCCTTCAGGATAATACTAACACAGATGACATGTCTAAGACTCACCACCATGGACACACCGCCTCTGCTGTTCTGTGTCTTTCCTTACAGATGGTCTCAGAAAACAGTAGGTTGGTTCTAGCCAGACCAGTCTGTGCAAACTAGTCTTATACTTGACAAATAGCATGTAATTCCTGCTGTCAGGTTCACTGCAGTGGGCTCAGAGTTCTGTTTGAGAAATGCTCCTGCCCAGAAAAATATTTACACAAGTGAGAGTGGGGTGCACCGCACTGCAGCATTCTGCCTGCTCTGCCATGAGTCTGGCTCTGTTTGACTGACCTGGTCTTATCAGTGGCCTTTGTACTCATTTGAGATCAGCATAGAGACAAAACCTGGAGCCAAATAACTGACTAAGATAACAAGATTCAAGCCCCACAAGAGTTACTAAAGCCATGAAAACACTGCCCTTTAACCCAGTCATCCTGCTGCTTTGAAACTGTTGAGAAATAATAAAAAAAAAAAAAAAAAGGAGGAGGAAAATGACCAGACAAGATGTTCTCTGCAACATCATCGACAATGAGGAAAATGTGGAAGGAGTCCTAACACCCGAACAAAAAAAGAAGGAATAATTCAACTACTAGAAACACTGTAAGGAATATTATACAGTCATCAAAAATAATAATTTAGAAACTTTTCCATGAAGACTTGAAAAAAATGCAAACAATGTAAAAGTCAAGAGATGATATCAAAATCTATAAAAACATATTGAAACTGTGTTTAAGTTTGTTAGCCTAACAAGGATGAAAAAGAAATACTAAAAATAAGACCTAGTATGGAATACTGAGTAGTTCTTCTCTTCTGTTTTCCTATCAAATTTTATGTTATCATTAATTTAAATAACCTTTTAATGCAATTCAATAAGCATCTTTAATAAATATTTATCTGTCTGAAAAAATATATATCTAGGCTGTAAAAAAAAGAAATAGCAAGAGAGAAAAGCTGTAATAAATTGGCAAAGGCAACTATTAGCAAAAATAAAGATGATATAAGCAGGCATAAAAAGTCACCTCCCAGTGCTCATCCATTTATGTCATTTAAGTGGGTTTAACGAGGACATTTAATGAGGGCATTAGTACAACTCTGGCCCCAATATCATGGTGTCCAGCAGGGTCTGACATGAGGATACCTGGGGTATTTCCTGATCAGGAGCTTGTAACAGGGACGAGAGAACAAGGGGAATGGTGCTATCCCCTGATATCTGACCAGTACTTTATGTTTTAAAAAGTGTTTCTACAGCTATAGTTTTTTTTTTTTTTTTCCCCCCTCACAACCACCTTGTGAAGAAGGTAGGACTGCTATTATCCTCCTCTGACAAATAAGCCACTTGTTATATGGCTTCTAAAGCATATCTAAGCTCTAATTAAAGTTTCACAACATTAATTAGTGTTTAGAGAGGTATCAGTCCAGTTTACAACATGATTCAGAAACTTGGGGAAAAAGCAGACTGTCTCATCCTACACCCCAAAGAAATACAGCTATTTTCCTAACCAATGATCACCATTTACTTTTTAGGGGGCTAGAGAACAGTTAAGAGCAATTTATGATGCTCTTATCTCATTAACAAAAGACATTACAGTATTGTTAGCAGTACCATAATAAAATGTTTTTTGTTTTCTGCTTTAGAGAAAGGGTCTTGTGCTGGGCGCGGTGGCTCACACCTGTAATCCCAGCACTTTGGGAGTCCGAGGCGGGCAGATCACAAGGTCAGGAGTTCGAGCCCAGGCTGGCCAATATGGTGAAACCCCGTCTCTACTAAAAATACAAAAATTAGCCAGGCGTGGTGGCAGGTGCCTGTCGTCCCAGCTACTTGGGAGGCTGAGGCAGGAGAATCACTTGAACCCGGGAGGTGGAGGTCACCACAGCACTCCAGCCTGGGTGACAGAGCAAGACTCCGTTTCAAAAAAAAAAAGAAAAGAGAGAGAGATAGGGTCTTGCTCTGTCATCCAGGTTGGAGTGCAGTGGTACCATCGTAAGTCACTGCAGCCTCCAATTCCTAGCCTCAAGCAATCCTCCCAACTCAGCCTCCTGAGTAGTTGGACTATAGGTACATGCCACTGTGCCTGGCTAATTAAAAAAAATTTTTTTGTAGCTATGGAGTCTTCCTATGTTGCCCACACTGGTCTTGAACTCTTGGCCTCAAAGCAATCCTCCCTCCTTCGCCTTCCAAAGTGTTGGGATTACAGGTATGAGCCACCCTACATGGCCTAAAATGTTTTAAATTAATGAAAACAATACTGTACAGTCAAGAGAAGCAGGATGGAAGACCTGGTGAGAAAGAGTTAACACTATGAGGAATGACTGATATTGATGGTCTGGTGGTAAGGAAGGGCGGGGGGTACAATCTGAAAGGGGTACAAAGTTAGGGCTGCAAACAAAAGTAGAACACCATTAAACTGAATTTTAGATATACAGTGTACTTTTTTTTTTTTTTTTTTGAGACAGAGTCGCACTCCGTCACCAGGCGCCAGGCTGGAGTGCAGTGGCGTAACTACAATGTACTTTTTTAGTATTTTTTTTTTTTCTGGCAACTGTGTACACAGGAAACTTCAATTTTCCCTAGAATGTACAATCCTTGAGGGCAGAAATTTTTGCCTCTTTTTTTCACTGCTATATCCCCAGTACCTAAAACAGCACATAGTAGGTACTCACATATATCTGGCCTGTACTAATAAGGTTTATTTCTTAAGCTAGGTAGTGTGTACACAGGTGTCTGTTATATAACTTTCACACATTTTGTATGTCTGAAATGTGGCATAATACATTTCACAAATTACAGTATTAATGAATTGCTTGCTTTAAAATCGGTACCTTTTATCTGACCTCACCGAAGGTCTCCACAGGGAAGTCAGAGTACAAAAGGGTTATGAATCGCCCCTTTCCCCATCTAAACGCTACATGGAGATGTCAACTTGAGATGATTAGTGGACAGATGTATGCGCCGAGGGCATGTCTGGCCTTTCTCAGCAGCTCCTCTTTTGCTTGTTTTATTCCTAAGACTATGGGAAGTGCTGCTTTTGCCACTGCCCTGACTCCACCATCACATGAGATTTCCCCTCCTGCTCTATGGAGCCCAAGCAGTAATTTTTGGAAACTGAAAAAAGCATAATTTACTCCACATCTAAAACCCCTACTAAACCCAAATAACTTAGCCTTTTCTCATAGCAGAGCAGGAATTGGCCCTCACTAGCTGCCATGAGGCCCTCTTTATCTCATCTTCATCTAGGTTCTCTAAATGTTATTTACATGCATAAAAGTATATTTATAACCAGCATCTTTCACATTGAGTATTTTTTTAAACAATGAAGAGGTGTTTCTTTGGTAATACAAAGTGGGAAAAGGTAAAGGAATGATTTTTATAAACATTCTCAACCATGTGAAATATATAATATTTAAAGACTATACAAAAAAATAGGAAGACATTTATTTCTAGGTGGTATTATTACCAGTAATTCTTGCTTTTTTGCTTTTGTTTTCAAACAATATGACATGTCTATACTTTAAATTTTCACTGGGTGTGGTGGCTCATGCCTGTAATCCCAGCACTTTGGAAGGCTGAGGTGGGCAGATAACGTGAGGTCAGGAGTTCAACACCAGTCTGGTTAACATGGTGAAGCCCTGTCTCTTCTATAAATACAAAAATTAGCTGAGCATGAATGATGGCACGCACCTGTAATCCCAATTACTTGGGAGGCTGAGGCACGAGAATCGCTTAAACCCAAGAGGCGGAGGTTGCAGTGAGCCAATATTGTGCCACTGCACTCCAGTCTGGGTGACAGAGCGAGACTCCATCACACACACAAAAAATTTGTTCTATGAGTGTCATGTATATGGTGCACATACATTTGCTTTTGTATATACATATATGTATATATGTGCATTACTGTGTATATATACATATATACAGACACATACACATTTATGTTTGCATACATATTACTGTTTATGATAGTGCTCTAGATTTGTTTATAGATATACAGCAGTCATGGTGACTAGAATAAGTAAAAAATCTTCCCCTGCACAGTCCAGATACCTATCTGTAGTAATAATTCATACTCTGACACCCTGAAACTCACAAATCAGAGAGCTTTCTTTTGCTTTCAACCTCAATGCCCAGACCTGGTAGGCAGGGTACCAGGTGGGAAGGAAAAGTTATAGCTTGCTTATTAGATCTCAGGAACAAAGAAAAAAGTTAAGTACAGAACAAACCAAGTTGGAAAGGAATTAGTGGGGTAGGTACCTAAACCCATGAAGAGAGGATTTTGCCCAAGGCACAAGAAGGCTGAGGTCTTCTGGAGCCAACAACCTTAAGCACTCCTTCCCCTGAGTGTGTGAATAGAAGCAAATGGAGAGTAGGGGAGGAAACCACATCATCAGAGGGAACTGAAACCTACCCACTACACTTGAAATTTCATGTTTCAATCTCCTCTCTCATCAAACACCTTACTAGAGAGACATCATAATTCTGATTTTTCTGAGATGGAGTCTACCTCTGTCGCCCAGGCTAGAGTACAGTGGTGCAATATGGGCCCACTGCAACCTCTGCCTCCCAGGTTCCCGCCATTCCCCTGTCTTAGCCTTCCAAGTAGCTGTGATTACAGGTGTGCACCATCATGCCCAGCTAATTTTTGTATTTTTGTAGAGATGGGTTTTCGCCATGTTGGCCAGGCCAGTCTTAAACTACTGACCTTGGGTTATCTGTCCCCCTTGGCCTCCCAAAGTGCCGGGATTACAGGTGTGAGCCACCACCCATAATTGATTTTTCTTACTTCACTTAGGGTAAGTCCCTGAACTTCTCTGTGACATTACATAGGGATGATGATGAGAGTAAAATAATAGCTTAATCTCATGGGATTATTGCCGAGAACCAGCTCAGCTGGGAGACTCCCATCCAAGTGGGCTGAAGGTATTGAGAGGCAGACACCCAGATAGCGTAACAGAGTGGATCTATCTGGGGACCAACAGCCTGAGAGCCTGTGGGGCTGACAGCTCTCCAGGACTGAAGGCCTTCAGCAGAGATTCATCCACATATTTATTTGCTCTTTGACAGGTGATTCTCATTAATACACAAGTGTTCTACATATATATATATAACTTCAGAATATACCAAGTAGGCAGTAGTTACCCACCTACCACTAATTACAAACTACAAGGTATCCACCACAAAGAAGCCATGGGGACAGGGTAAACTTAATGTTTCTCAACAGACTGTTGTGAGGATTATGTATGAAAATGCAGGCAAAGTATTTTAGGAACCATGGTGCATGTCAAATGTTCAATGAATGTTAGATATTAACATTCATGTGTTTATTATTGATAGCAGTCCCACAGCAGAATCTATAAAAGTCTCAAGAAGTTGGGCAGTGGAAAGGTCAAAAACGGAATGGACAGGGAAAGATCAGTTGTCCCAGAACAAACAACTGAGTTTATCTGGGTTTGGGTTATAGTGTTCTGCCCATAGGAGATACTTGCAGTTGAGATTTGCCAGAATAAAGTCACATTCATGGGCTGGGAATGCCCACTTTAGATGTCTCCTCCTGCTGTTGTCTTCGAAAAGTGCTTTGCAGCTTACATAGCTCCTGTGAGTATGTTTCTGGTGCACTCACTGATCCTAAACCAGCAGGTGGATATACTTACTGATTATTTACATGTGGAGAAATAGTCCTGCCCAATATTTCATGCTTAGTGCTGGAACTAGGACTCAGATTCAGGTTTCCTTGCTCCAGTTCCACACTCGCTCCAGTATATAATGTTGTCATTTGAGGGTGGTCAGAGCCAGAAGAGGTAGGACTCTGGACTCAGACGCTCAGAAAAAAATTCCATATAGATGATTACTGTTCTCACTCATCCAGCTATTTGGCAGATAACTCAAAAGAGAAATGGACACGCGGTATGCCATTTTGGGCAGGTTGTCCCCATGGTGATGTGTCTCTTAGGAGGATCTTCTCTGCATTTTTTGTAGATTTCTCCCAAGTCTCACAGAAGCAATAATGGAACAGACAGTGAAACTATGTAAGTCACTAATATAACCAAAATAAGAATTCAAATACACGTCTTTTTGATTCACAATATGGCTTGTTCCATATTCTTCTCTAAGAGAATCACTTTATTGAATATATACTTCTCTTTTCCCCTTTCTCTTTGTTTAGCAACATCAAATAAAAGCTGCTTGGGAGTGGATACTAGGAATTGATTTTAAGCATCCCAACTCATTTCCTCCCTCCTCATTCAATCCCTCAGAAAGAAATGCAAGAGGAGTATTCATTACATTTGCATCAGCATTCAGGATTTACATTTGTCTTTCAACACTTCAACAGAATTGACTTAGGTAATAATTTACCCAACTGATTTCAGTGCCTAAAGACTCTAAGATAAAAGCAAATTTTCTAAGAGAGTAAAACAAAACAAAACTTCAATGGATAGAAAATTGCTTCGAAATCCTAGTTATCTGAGCAACTTGCTATTATCCATTCATAAGAGAAAAAAAAATCAGTCTGAGAAAAGACATACATTTAACACACTCACTCCAGAACACAGGGTTACCTGAGGCACTGCCATTAACTTTTGTGGTATGAGCCATGCTGGCTTGAGTCCAATGATAGATCCAGAAAGGAGACAGGAGTCATGCAAATTTTATGCATCAAGTTTCCAAAGGCATTCAACCTGAAACAATAAGGAGAGCCCCATCAAAATGGATCATTTAAAAATACATACAACAATAAATCTTAGACTTCTGTTTATAAAGATGACTGCTAATAGATACAGCAAATCGGAATGCAGGGAGAAAGACTGGGGATCCAGGAGGTGACTGCATTGGACCTGGCAGTATGGAGATAACACCCACAGAAGCACCCGTGGCTAGATACTCACAATACTCTATGGGAAACAAAACTGGTTCTCTAGAAATGTGACTGTTTTAAGAAAGTGGTCATCAAATACAAATCACCTCCTAAGGTGTAGCACTCTATAACACTCTACAAAGTATTGTTGGTTTTTAAGCCTATCTTCCTTTCCAAATTCTAGTTCAAAAGGCTCATTTATTCAACTGCAATTTCAAAGCAATTCTTGCACCAAATGTTTACATTTTAAAAAAGATTAACTTCATGGAAATTCTTTTGAGATATCTGAAGTCTTTTTACCAACACCTCTTTCTTATATGCAACTACCTTTCTAAAGCACAAATCTGATCCAGTCAATCCTTCTCCTTTTGAAACAAAAAAAATTTCATTATCTCCCACTGTGCTGTTGGATAAACTTGAAATTGTTAGAGGCATTCAAACCAGAGCAACCCCATCTTGAATAGGGGCTAGATAAAATAAGGCTGAGACTTACTGGGCTACATTCCCAGGAAGTTGGGCATTCTTAGTCACAGGATGAGATAGGTCAGCACAAGATACAGGTCACAAAGACCTTGCTGATAAAACAGTTTGTGGTAAGGAAGCCAGCCAAAACCAAGATGGTGATGAAAGCGATCTCTGATCCTTCTCACTGCTCATTATACGCTAATTATAATGCATTAGCATGCTAAAAAACACTCCCACCAGTACCAGGACAGTTTACAAATGCCATGGCAACATCAGGAAGTTATCCTATATGGTCTAACAAGGGGAGGAACCCTCAGTTCCAGGAATTGCCCACCCCTTTCCTACAAAACCTATGAATAATCCACCTCTTGTTTAGCATATAATCAAGAAGTAACTGTAAGTGTAATCAGTTGAGCAGCCCATGCTGCTGCTCTGTCTATGAAGTAGCCATTCTTTATTCCTTTACTTTCCTAATAAACTTGTTTTCACTTTACTCTGTGGATTCACCTCTAATTCCTTCTTGTGAGAGATCCAAGATCCCTCTCTTCGGGTGTGGGTTAGGACCTCTTTCCAATAACAAAATGATAGAGCATGTCATACAGTTTCGAAACACTGGGGTCCATGTTGGGCAATATATTCATTTTACATTGATTTTTCTATTTAAAAGTTACCCGAGATTACTATAGTAAGACTTATATTTCTTTCTTTCTTTCTTTTTTTTTTTTTTTTGAGACGGAGTTTCGCTCGTTACCCAGGCTGGAGTGCAATGGCACGATCTCGGCTCACCGCAACCTCCGCCTCCTGGGTTCCAGTAATTCTCCTGCCTCAGCCTCCCGAGTAGCTGGGACTACAGGCGCGTGCCACCATGCCCAGCTAATTTTTTTTGTATTTTTAGTAGAGACGGGGTTTCACCATGTTGACCAGGATGGTCTCGATCTCTTGACCTCGTGATCCACCCACCTCGGCCTCCCAAAGTGCTGGGATTACAGGCGTGAGCCACCGCGCCCGGCCAAGACTTATATTTCAATCACAAAATTTAAAACCAAAAAGAAGAAAAAAAATGAAAAAGACCAGTTTCCCCTTTGCTTTTTGTAAATGCCTTCCAAAAAATACTGGAAAACAGTAAACACAATAGTACATATAGAAATTCCATATCCATTGTGCCCAAACTCTGACTCTAGAGCCATGAAATTAGAAGAACTTGGGTGAAACAAATTCCAAGATGATAATTAAAGTGTCAATTCAGAAACCCACATGACCTCCTAACAGAGAATGCTAAAATAGTATCCGTATACACTGATTCTAATGCAGCCATTGAAATACTGTAAGTTTTTAACAATATGGTAAAATATACAAAGTATGTTGGTTAAAAGAAAAAACTGTATACTAACCTAAACCTAGTTTTATTAAAAATATGTATGTGTACATATACATATTTTACTTAAACAATGAGAAGTAAATGTACCAAAATGTTCATACTGTGGTTGCCCCTGGGTGATGAAATCGTGGATTTTAGCTCTTTCCTCACTTTTGTAGCAATAATTATTAAAAATAAATATTTAGGCCGGGTGCGGTGGCTTACACCTGTAATCCCAGCACTTTGGGAGGCTGAGGTGGGTGGATCACCTGAGGTCAGGAGATCGAGACCAGCCTGGCCAACATGGAAAAACCTCATTTCTACTAAAAAAACCCCACAAAAATTAGCTGAGCGTAGGGGTGCATGCCTGTAATTCCAGCTCCTCAGGAGGCTGAGGTACTAGAATCGCTTGAACCCAGGAGGCAGAGAAAGCGGTAAGCCAAGATTATGCCATTACACTCCAGAGTGTGACAGAACGAGATTGTCTAAAAATTTGAAAAATAAATATTTAGACCCTTTCTGTCAATGTTGTTTTATTTGCTTTAAAACCATCAGGGAAAGAAAGGAAAAGGTATTTTTAAAAATGCTATGCAAAAAAGGAAACTATCAGGCTACAATCATGAAGATTACAAGTGGTCAGAAATACAAGTAAATAAAAAGGAAGGAAAAGGAAATGGCTGATTGCTCTGATCACATAGGGTGAAAATTTCTTGCCACTTAGCTAGTGAAATTTTCCTCATTGTTTAAATGAGTTTGCACCACAGTTCAAAGCTAACTACCATGAAAGCAACTCAGTGTAAACTCAAAAGGACCCTTTCTTTCTTTTTTAAACAGATTGCTTCTGACAAGTCTGCCCTCTGCATGGCTTTTCCAGCTACACTGACTAGCACTGAGGGTATGTACCTAATGAGACAAGATTCTAAACTGTCCACTCCCTGCTGATCCTTAGTTTCTGGCTGGTGGCACACCAGGTGGACAGGATGGCTCCAATGTCCCTGATGAAAGGGCAATCACCTGACATTCTGTTGGAAACAGAGGCATTGGTTCAAGTCTACAACACTGAACTTGGAGAGCAACAACCTTTGTGTGCACAGTCAGTGCTGGCTGAATCAAAGGGTAGGCTTTAGGAATAGAGTAAACATTATCTTTTAAGAATAGGAGTAATGTCTATAAATGTCTGACAAATGCAGTTTTATTTAAAAAAAAAAAAAAAAAAAAAAAAAAAGTGGCAACAGGGAAGACCAGAGAGGTGGGGTGGGGAAATGAAGGGGCAAAGGAAAGAAGCCCAGCTTCTGGAATTATTCAACTAATTAGGCTTTTAAAAGCTAATAACCACAAAACCCCTAAGCTAAACCCTGTTTACTGGCCCCTTGCTAGCCTTGTGTGTTTGCGCTCTTGCTCCATAGCGGCTTGTAAATACCACCATGTAAAACCTTGAAGGCAAACAGCAGACAAGAAGAGACAAGCTACATGTGCTGGGTAGGGGTGAATGAAGTATGTGTCAAGGTATTTGGATGGAGATGTGCCCAGAATCTTCCTAGTCAAGCTTAATAAACATTGGTCCAAGGTCCTCTCCTGTTATTGAACCTTTTTCATCTGGCAGATCTTTTTACCAGATCCAAATTGGTGCCTCCCACCCTTCCCCAAACTGAACAATAAAACCAAAATGAGGAGGAAGCCTAAAATTGGGAACTATAAGCATATCACTGGTGAAATAACCAGACACTGTCACTGGGTGTGGACGCTGGCAGTGTCTATGCAAAGAGAACAGTTGTATATTGTGTATTGATTTTTCTCAGTTACTGTTCATGCTGACAGGTGGCCTCAAATTGTGAGGGCTCATTCTTCTTAAGGCTACGCAGATTCTATGTCAGTGCATTGCATAAACCAGAAAAGGTCTGGCCACAGTCCATTCCTCTGTTACAAATCGATAAATTGCTTCTTTTCTCCCTCAGAGGAGAGTCCAAACCAGTAAATCTTAAGTGGTACAATGGTGGCTTAGTTCTCCTAGCTAAGAAAAAAGCATTCCTTTGAAAGGATTTAGGAAAATACAACAACAGAGAAAGAATTTGTCTTCATCTCTATTTATTTCGGGACACTGAAGGATACTGAAAGAACATTTTAGTAGATCGCCAAGTATGGTACAGTGAATGACAGAAACAGTCCATGAGCTGACACCATACATATATCAGCTAAAATGATACAAATACGAAAAACAGCACACTAGAACTTTGCTAAAAATATACCACGCAAACAAGTAGTTAGATAAAATGGAGATGTGATACCCACTCTAGATATACTCTCTCTCTATATAGAGTTCATATACATATAGAGAGATATATACTCTCTATATTGTTAAACTATCAAATGCCACTATCTCAGTTAGAACCAAGATAATGCTGATGGTAATATTGATAGTCATGTTGATGGCAGCTAATGTTAATTCATCTCTTACTACTATTAGTTATTGAAATATAAAATGTTAGCTACTCTAAGGTGCATCATTATTTTAAGTACTACTAATAAAAAAAGACGTCACTAATTAAACAATAAAATGCTAATTAAGAGTTTACATTCATTGTAAGACACATCCTCATTCAGAGGTCATATGTGAAAAACACATTATCTTACAACTGATGAAACTGTTACATTCAAGGGACTTTTAAAAGCTCTTAACAGTTATTACCTTGTTTAAACTTCATGGCAACCCTAAAAAGTACTACCCCTTCTCTCCATTTTATACATAAGAAACAAGCACAGGAAAGTTTTAGAACTTGCTTATATCACACAGCTAGTATGACAGAGCTGACATTTAAAGCTGGGCAATTCATCCCTATAGTCCTTGTGATTATGTGATTTAGAGTGAGGGCACTATTGTTCTAACAAATGAGAACTTAGGGTATAAATGAGTGATGCCCTTTTAAGGTAGTCACCTTAGTTATGTATATGCTTACTGCAAGGAGGCTGTGCTGAAATCCTTTTTAGATAGAAAGCTGCATCTTGGAATTTTATATAATATGCTTGTTTTTTATTTTTTACTTTTTTTGAGATGGAGTCTTGCTCTGTTGCCCAGGCTGGAGTGCAGTGGCACAATCTCGGCTCACTGTAACATGTGCCTCTCAGGTTCAGGCGATTTTCCTGCCTCAGCCTCCCAAGCAGCTGGGATTACAGTTGTGCTTTAGTACAGATGGGGTTTCACTATGTTGGCCAGGCTGGTATATATTATGTTTTTAAAGCAATTGTATTTGCAACCTTATTCCTTGGAGTAACATACATAAGAGCCTGAAGTACTTACATGACACAGAGGAAATGTTTCTCAGTACTTCACCAGCATACTGTTTTCTAGACTGCACACAGTATTAGTAGAATAGGCTTGATTATCAATCTTGTTCTTTATATGAATGTCAACAGTTTGAAAAAAATCAAATATTTTCTAAACTGAAAACAAAAAATCTCTACCAGGTGGCAGGTTCTAAATTCAACAGTAGAAGTTTCAAAAATGCATAAAATTCGGGCAGGATATTAGAATCAGAATCTTGCCACTCAAAATAACAATTACATTTTAAAAATGTAGATGAAAGCTGGCGTTACTCCTTCCCATGGAATAATCAAAATAAATATACAGCACTGAGATTATCACCAGCAATCTCCCAGAACTCATAAAAGAGCATGGGTCAGTTCCTAGTGCCATAGAGAAGTTTAAAAAAAAAAAAAAAAAAAAACTCCAGCAGACAGTAAAAGAATCAGATTTTCATATCTGTGACACCCTTCCCCAAATGTGCCTGGCATCAAGCACATGTAAAACTTCCCCCAACTCAGATTCTACACTGGAAAAAGTGAGACTGAGGTAGACACATAACTTGCCCACCATCTTGGCTTCTTTGGATGCCTCAACCCATGAGAAGCATCAGGAGTCCCTGAAGGGAGACACCACCCTGAGGACAGTCAGAAGCAAAGTGGGGAGGTGGGATTACCATCTCCAGCCCTGGAAGCTCTGCTCTGTAACTCAACCAAAGGAGATGCCAAATCAGAGTGGTTGTTCAGCAGCACTACACTGTAGGAGGTATATTCCACAGGTCTCTTGGGCATGAACTCCTAGCCAGTCTCTCCATACCACAGGGATATCTCTCCTTTGGAACCTCCCCCATTCCAGCCAGGCAATCCTCTGATCCTTTGCTAGAACAGAGGCAAACCCGGGGTTTTAGGTACCATTTAGTGCTGAAAAAGAGGCAGGGACTTAGCGGGAAAAATGTGTAAGAATTTCAACAGATAAATTACAAAGAATCTCTAAGCAAACATAACCAGTAAAAACCAAAATAGACTAGACAGAGAAGACTGGAATAAATAATAAACCCTTCAATGCAATGACACAGACACATCCACAAGAACATGGAACCATGACCTCCCCAAATGTATAAAGCAAGGAACCAGTGAGTGATCCTAATGAGATGTTGATTCATGAGCTCACTGACCAAGAATTCAAAATAGCAGTTTTACGGAAACTCAGGGATCTCCAAGATAACACAGGAAAGCAATTCAGAAACTTACCAGAGAAATTTAACAAAGAAAGTGAAGTGATAAACTGAAAAATATATTTGCTAACTGAAAAATTTTTTGGAGGCTCCCAACAGCAGAATAGATCAAGCAGAGGAAAAAATCAGTGAACCCAAAGACAGGCTCTTTGAAATTACATAGAGAAGAAAAAATAAAATAAATGGAAGGTATTATATAAAGATTGCCCACAAGATATAGAAACTTACCTCAAAAGACCAAATCTAAGAATTATTGCTGTTCAAGAGAAAGTTGAGCAAGAGCAAGAGGTAGAAAAAAGATGACTCAATAAATAATAGAAAACTTGCCAAAATGAGAAAAATATAAATATCCACAAAGAGGAAGGTCAGAAAACACCAAACAGATTGGACCCAAATAATACTACCCCCAAGGCATATAATAATCAAACTCTCAAAGGTCAAGGACAAAAAGAGGATCCTAAAAGCACCAAAAGGAGGAAATAACATACAAAGGAACTCCACTTCATTTGGCAACAGACTTCTCAATGGAAACCATATAGGTCAGGAGAAGTGGAATGATATTTTCAAAGTGCTGAAAGAAAAAAACAAAAACCGGCCGGGCGCGGTGGCTCACGCCTGTAATCCCAGCACTTTGGGAGGCCGAGGCGGGTGGATCACAAGGTCAAGAGATCGAGACCATCCTGGTCAACATGGTGAAACACCGTCTCTACTAAAAATACAAAAATTAGCTGGGCATGGTGGCACGTGCCTGTAGTCCCAGCTACTCGGGAGGCTAAGGCAGGAGAACTGCTTGAACCCAGGAGGCGGAGGTTGCGGTGAGCCGAGATCGTGCCATTGCACTCCAGCCTGGGTAACAAGAGCGAAACTCCGTCTCAAAAAAAAAAAAAAAAGAAAAAAACAAAAACCCTGCTATCCTCAAATACTTTATCTAGCAGACAGCAGAACTATCCTTCAAATATGAAGGAGAGACAGTCTTTTTCTGACAAACAAAAGCTAGAGGAATTTACCACCACTAGCTCTGTCTTACAAGAAAAAAAGAATGTTTTTCAATCTGAAAGGAAGAAACACTAATGTACAAAAAGAAAACATTTGAAGGTATAAAACCCACTGGCAATATTAAGTAGAGAAAACCCCAGAATATTCAAATACTATAACTGTCATGTGCAGTCCACCTATAAGTTTACTATGAAGCCTAGAAGATAAATCTATCAAAAACTATTAAAACTACAGCAACCTGTTAAGAGATAGACAATATAAAAATATGTAAATTGAGACCAGCAAAAGTCAAAATGTCAGGGGATGGAATTAAAGATGGAGGGTTGTTTTAAAGTTTTTTATTTATTAAAAGACAGGGATCTCCAATCCCTGAGCCATGGACCAGTATCAGTCTGTGGCAGGTTGGGAACTGGGTCACAGCAGATGGTGAGCACAGGCCAGTAAGCATCACGACATCACTAATCTCCCTGAGCTCCACCTCCTGTCAGATCAGCAGCGGCATTAGATTCTCACAAGAGTGCAAACCCTATTGTGAATTGCATGTGTGAGGGATCTAGGTTGAGCATTCCTTATGAGCATCTAATGCCTGATGATCTGAGGTGGAACAGTTTCATCCCAAAACCATCCCCACTACCCCATATATGGAAAAATTGTCTTCCATGAAACTGGTCCCTGGTGCCAAAAAGGTTGGGGACTGCTAATCTAAGATAAGCTATCATCTCTTTAAAATAACTTGTTATGTCTATCAGATGTTTTCTATAAGCCTCATGGAAACCACAATGTAAAAACCTAAAATAAACACACTAAAAAATAAAAACAAATTAAAACATAGAACCAGAGAAAGTCAGGAGGAGAGGAGTTACAAAACAACTAGAATACAAGAAAGAAAATGGCAATACTCCACTCAGAAATTTATCAGAGAATTTTAAAAGAGATTAACATTATTTAAAAAATCAAAAAGAAATCTTAGAACTGACTAATACATTTGATGGACTGAAAATTCAGCTCCCAAGTACATAAAGCAAACATTAATAATAGATACAAAGAGAGAGAGAGATTGTAATACAGTAATAGTGGAGGATGTCAAATACCCCACTTTCGCCAATGAACAGATCATCCAGACAGAAAATCAACAAAGAAACAATTGAGTCAAACTACACAGCAGACCAAATAGGTCTAACTGATATTTATAAAACACTTCACTCAACTATTCAGAATACATATTCGTTTCATCAGTACATGGGACATTCACCAAAATAAATCACATTTTAGGCCACAAAATAAATCTCAACAAATTTTAAGAAGTAGAAACCTGACCAGGCAAGGTGGCTCATATCTGTAATCCCAGCACTTTAGGAGGCCGAGGTGGGCAGATCACCTGAGGTCAGGAGTTCTGGACCAGCCTGGTCAACATGGCAAAACCCTGTCTCACTAAAAATACAAAAATTAGCTGGGCATGGTGGTGCACACCTGTAATCCCAGCTACTTGGGAGGCTGAGGCAGGAGAATCACTTGAACCCAGGATGCAGAGGTTGCAGTAAGCCGAGATCTTGCCACTGCACTCCAGCCTGGATGACAGAGCAAGACCCATCTCAAAAAAAAAAAAAAACACTTTGGAAATTATACAAATTATATAAACACATGGAAATTAAACAACATGCTTCTGAACAATGGGTTGATGAATAAATAAGAACATTTAAAAATTTCTCAAAACAAATAAAAATGGAAACATAACATACCAAAATCTATGGGATACAGCAAACACAGTACTAAGAGGGAAGTTTATAGCAATAAACATCTACATCAAAAAAGTTGAAAAACTTCAAAACGACAACCTAACAACGCACCATCTCAAGGAACTAGAAAAGCAACACCAAACCAAACTCAAATTTACCAGAAGAAAGGAAATAATAAAATCAGAGCAGAAATAAGTGAAATTGAGATTAAAACATTATAGATCAACAAAAACAAAACTTTAGTTTAAAAAAAAAAACAAAAACCAAAAAACCGACAAACCTTTAGCTAGACTAACAAAAAAAAAAAAAAAAAAAAAAAAAAAAAAAAAAAAAAAAAAAAAAAAAAAAAAAAAAAAAAAAAAAAAAAAAAAAAAAAAAAAAAAAAAAAAAAAAAAAAAAAAAAAAAAAAAAAAAAAA
>PVKV010012031.1:0-43685 GCA_004027835.1 Alouatta palliata | reverse complement strand
ATTAGGGATAATTGTCAACAAATTGAAAAATCTAGAAGAGAAGAATACATTCCTGGATATATACAACCAAAACTGAACCATGAAGAAAAAGAAAACCTCAACAAACCAACAGCAAGCAGTAAGATCAAAGCTATAATTAAAAGTCTCCTATCAAAGAAAAGTCCAGGATCTAATGAACTCTACTAAACATTTCAAGAAGAGCCTCAACAATTCTACTAAAACTCTTCAAAAAAAAACTGAAGAGGTAGGAATCCTCAAACTCATCCTGCAAGACTGGCATTACTCCGATACCACAGGCTAATTTCACTGATGAACACAGATGGAAAAATCCTCAACAAAATACTAGCAAACTGAATTCAACAACATTTTAATAAGATCATTCAACATTTTCAAGTGGGATTCATCCCAGGGATGCAAAGATGGTTTAGCATATGCAAATCAATAAATGTGATACACCGCATTAACAGAACCAAGAACAAAAACCATACGATCATTTCAGTGAGTGCTGAAAGCATTCGATAAAATTCAATATCCCTTTACGACAAAAACTCTCAACAAACCAGGTACAGAGCAAACATACTTCAAAATAATAAAGACCATATATGACAAACCCACTGCCGACAACATACCAAGCAGGGAAAAACTGGAAGCCTCTTCACTAAGATTTGGAACAAGACAAGGGTGTGCACTTTCACTACTTTTTTTTTTTGAGACGGAGTTTCGCTCTTGTTACCCAGGCTGGAGTGCAATGGCGCGATCTCGGCTCACCGCAACCTCCGCCTCCTGGGTTCAAGCAATTCTCCTGCCTCAGCCTCCCGAGTAGCTGGGACTACAGGCACGTGCCACCATGCCCAGGTAATTTTTTGTATTTTTAGTAGAGACGGGGTTTCACCATGTTGACCAGGATGGTCTCGATCTCTTGATCTCGTGATCCACCCGCCTCGGCCTCCCAAAGTGCTGGGATTACAGGCGTGAGCCACCGCGCCCGGCCGCACTTTCACTACTTTTATTCAACATAAAGTGGAAGTCCTGGACAGACAATTAGGCAAGAAAAATAAATAAAAGGGATTCATATTGGAAAGAAAGAAGTCAAATTGCCTTTTGACATAGATGACAGGATCTTCTATCTTTAAAAACCAAAATCTATTAGAACTAATAAGTGAATTCAGTAAAGTTGCAGGATACAAAACCAACATACAAAAATCAGTAGCATTTATATATACCAACAGTGAAAAATCTGAAAAAGCAAGAAAGCAATCTAATTGTAGCTATAATAAGCTACAAAGAATGTAAAATACCCAGGAATCTTTTTTGTTGTTGTTGTTGAGACAGGGTTTTGCTCTGTCACCCAGGTTGCAGTGCAGTGGCATGATCACAGCTCATTGCAGTCCTGACCTCTTAGTCTCAAGTGATCCTCCTACTTCAGCACCCCAAGTAGCTGTGAACACAGGTGCATGCCACAACATCTGGCTAATATTTTGATTTTTTGTAGAGATGAGGTCATACTATGCTCCCCAGACTGGTCTCAAACTCCTGGGCTCAAACTATTCTCCTGGTTTGGCCTCTCAAAGTATTGGAACTGCAGGTGTCAGCCACTGTGCCTGGCACCTAAAAATCAATTTAACCAAAGTTGTGAAAAATCATTACAAGCAACACTGTAAAACACTGATTAAACAGAAGATGACACAAAAAATGGAAAAGATATTATTCATGGACTGAAGGAATATTGTTAAAATGATAATTCTACCCAAAGTAATTTACTGATTCAATGTAATCCTTATCAAAATACCAGTAATATTCCCCATAGGCATAGAGCATACAATCCTAAATTTCATATAGAACCACAAATAAGCAAAGCAATCTTGAGCAAAAGGAGCAAAGCTGGAGGCCTCAATATACTACAAGGCTACAGTAGCCAGATCAGAATGGTACTGGCATAAAAAACAGACACAAACACCAACTGAACAGAATAGTGAACTCAGATATAAATCCATGCCATCTGCAGCCAATTCATTTTTGACAGAGGTACCAATGACATGCAATAAGGAAAGGACAGTCTCTTCAATAAATGGCACTGGGAAAACTGGACAACTATACGCAGAAGAACGAAATACCCCTCTATCTCTCACCATATAAAAATCAAATAAAAATGGATTTAGACTTAAATCTAACACCTGAAATTATAAAACTACTAAGAGAAAACATTGGGGAAATGCTCCAGGATACTGGTCTGGACAAAGATTTTCTGTTTAAGTCCTCAAAAGTACAGGCCACAAAAGCAAAAATGGACAAACAGGATTACATCAAGCTGAAAAGCTTCTGTACCGCAAAGGAAACAATCAACAAGGTGAAGAGACAACCCACAGAAAGAGAGAAAGTATTTGCAAACTGCCCATCTGACAAGAAATAAATAACCAGAATATATAAGGAGCTCAAAAAACTCAGAAGCAAAAAGCCATTAACCTGATTTTAAAAAGGGCAAAAGGCCTGAACAGACATTACTCAACAGAGAACATACAAATATGACCAGTGGGTATAAGAAGTATTCAACATCAGTAATTACCAAGAAAATGCAAATCAAACCCACACTGAGATATAATCTCACCCCAACTAGAATAGCTTTTATCAAAAAAGATGGGGAATAACATGCTAGTAAGGATGTGGAGAAAGAAAAATCCTCATACACTGTTCGTGGGAATATAAATTAGTACAGCCACTATGGAAAATAGTTCAGAGGTTCCTCAAAAAACTAAATGTAGAATACCGTATCATCCAGCAGTTCCGCTACTGAGTATATATCTAAAAGAAAGGAAACCAATATACTGAAGAGAGATCTGCACTCGCACGTTTGCAGAACTATTCATAATACCCAAAATACAGACTCAACCTAAGTGTCCACCAATGGATGAATAAAGAAAATGTGATATACTGGGAGGCCAATGCAGTGGATTGCTTGAGTTCAAGAGTTCAAGACCAGCCTGAGCAACACAGCAGGACCCCATCTCTACAAAAATAATAATAAATATTTAAAAAGAAAATGTGATATCAATACATAATAATTATCCAGCCATAAAGAAAATAAAATCCTGTCATTTGAAGCAGCATGGATAAAAGTAGGGGTCACTATGTTCAGGGAAACAAGCAAAGCACAGAAAAACAAATTTCACAAGTTCTCACTCATATGTGGGAGCTACAAAAGTCAATCTCATGAAGACAGAGAGAAGACTGGTGCTTACCAGAGGCTGGGAAGTGTACCGGGGAAGGGGGATGAAAAGTGGTTGATTAATGGGTACCAACACACTTAGAAGAAGTAAGACTTGGTGCTTGACAGATCAGTAGAATAGCTACAGATAACATTAATCAAGTGTGTATTAATACACTCAAAATATCTTGAAGAGAATAATTCAAAAGTTCCTAGCATAAAGAACAGATATTTAAGGTGATTCATATCCCAATTATCCTGATTTGATTATATAAACCAATCAAATTATCACGTGGACCCCAAAAATATGTACATTTAATATTTATCAATTTTAAAAATGAAAAATATGAAAGAAGAAACCACCATTTTGATGTGAAAGTTCTAGAATCTTTTTATATCACAGTATTTTTGTTCATGTAACAATAAAATTTAAAAGGCAATATAATTAACTTTACCTAAAATCTGGAAAAGACATAATATACAAAATTTATTCAATCTTGCAACTCTATCAATTGTTATCACTGGAGGCTATTTTCAATATTTTATATACTTTTATGAATATTTTAATTAATTACCATAACACATTTTAAAGATCTACAATATCCTAGAATTTGTATCAGGCACTCTTTAGTTTCTATGTTGGAGGCATAACATGGACTAAGGCATTGTACCTTCCCCGGCAGTTCACACACTAGTGCTGAAGGCAAATATTACAGACACAATTAGAAGAGTAGTGTTTACACAGTTCAATTCCAATCCATAGAAAAGTGGTCTTATTTTGCTTGAAAAGGGTACAAGTGGCCAAAAAATTATTCATAAGAAGAGATCACTTGGCCTAAGTCTTAAAGGATGAGTGAGTACTTTTCAGGACAAGAAAGGTGGAAGGGCATCGCAGGCAGAGGGGATGGCACATGTAAGGGTGAAAGATGAGAGGACACACATGGTAAGTGGTAGCTGGGGCAAGGACATAGTTTGCTTACGAAGACTTAGTTGTAAAAGAAGCAAACTGCCTGAGACAAAGATGATCTAAGGAGATTGGGTAATAAAGAGGAACCTAAAGTATCTAGATTTTACAAGAACCAAACTGAAAAATACATATACACAAATACAAATATTTTACTCTAACAAAAAATGCAGAGCTCATTTGATTTCTTCAAGTCACTCAGTCTTTCATACAGGCAACCAAAAACCTGTCTTATCATACATCAAGTATGATTACTCACATATTCCTGTAGACTACACAAAAATAGTCAATAATTATTTTAAAGTAACAATTAAAAGCATGCTGGAGTATAAACTCTGGCCACAGTTTATTATCTGATTATCTTCTGGTTATTTCCAATACTGGCTCCTACCATAGGAAGAGCAGGAGTAAGATTAACCGGATATTTTGCAACCAAATTACCCAATATGACCCAATCCCATTTGGCTTCCTCAAATACAGCCGATAATTTTCTTGGTATGAATGGGGTAGAGGTGAAAAGAAATCTCAACTATGAATCAAGATCTAAATTATAATCTTTGTTGGTCAGTTTCTATTGCTACAAAGCAATACCTCAGACTGGGTAATTTATAAAGCAACGAGATTTATTTTGGCTCATGGTTCTGCAGGATGTAAAGGAAGTACGGTGCCAGCATCCGCTTCCGGTCAGGGCCTCGAGAAACTTAGAGAAGGCAAGGGGGAGCTGGTATATTTCATGGTGAGGTGTGGAGCAAGAAAGCAAGGGGGAAGGTGCCAGGCTCTTTTTTAACAACTAGCTCTCTCATGAAGTCAGGGGGAAAAGCTCATTACCATAGGGAGGCACCAAGCCATTCATGAGGGATCTGTCCCCATGATGTAGACATCTCCCACCAGGCCCCATCTCCAACACTGGGGATCACATTTCAACATGACGGGAAGACAGATCCAAACCAGATCAGAATCTTACTGGGATACTGGCTTTCATTTCTCATGTAGGAAAAAGGTTGAGATTTGCCTATTAGGGAAATTTTATGCTATATTTGTCTAAATGAGTAATTTGCAACTTTATGAGGTAATGTAAGTAAGAAGCTGATGGAGGCATTTTTATCACACGTACAGGAACAAATTAAAATGTAGACAATAAAGAGAAAATATGGAAGAAAACAACAGTAAATAAATTCATTTATTCATTCAACAAATGTGTGCTCACTGTGTGCCAGGCATAGTTTTTGGCGCTTATGATATAGCTATGAACAAACTAGATACCAACCCACCTTCTTCCACAAAGTAATCTAAACAGACAGCTGTGCTTTGGGCCCAAAGAAATTAAATTTAAGTTCATACTATGCTTAACAGATTAGCCGTGCTAAAAGCTAATTCCTGACTCATCTTTTTTGCTTTATGTATCAGTCCATTCTCACAATGCTAATATCACATACCAGAGACTGGATAATTTATAAAGGAAAGAGGTTTAACTAACTCACAGTTTTGGCATGGCTGAGGAGGCCTCAGGAAACTTAGAATCGTGGCAGAAGGGGAGCAAACACATCCTTCTTCACATGGCGGCAGCAAGGAGAAGTGCCAAGCAAAAGCGGGGAAAGCCCCTTCTAAAACCATTAGATCAAGCCGGGCACAGTGGCTCACACCTGTAATCTCAGCAGTTTGGGAAGCCAAGATCGTGATCTCTTGACCTCGTGATCATCCTGGTCAACAGGGTGAAACCCCGTCTCTACTAAATATACAAAAATCAGCTGAGCATGGTGATGTGCGCCTGTAGTCCCAGCTACTTGGGAGGTTGAGGCAGGAGAACTGCTTGAACCTAGGAGGTGGAGGTTGCAGTGAGCTGAGATCACACTACTGCACTCCAGCCTGGCAAGAGCCTGACAGAGTGAGACTCAGACTCAAAAACAAAAAACATTAGATCTCAGGAAAACTCACTATCACAAGAACAGAATCAAGATAACAGCTACCATGATTCAATTACCTCCCATTGGGTGCCTCCCATGACACACGGGATTATGGGAACTACAATTTGAAATTTGGGTGGGGACACAGCCAAACCACATCACTTTATTTGAAGAGTTCCCATGACAGCATCTGCCTCCTTGTGTCCCAAAGTGGGCATGAGTGTGTCCAGCCTTCCTACAAACCCTCACTGCTCATCCATCCTACATCATGAAAGTACACATCAGTATCTTTGCAAGAGTGTACACAAGGGCTGTGCTGCCAGTGAACAGGTTAAAACCCTCTCAGAGCCTGCAAACACTTTCAGAATCTCGTGCTGGGTCTGCTCCAGCTGGGTCATTAGGACCCACACAGTTTTCCTAATATTTAAAAATAACTGACACTTGCAAAGTTTCTTTCCAAGAAACTGTCTAGGGTGAAGGTTTATCAGATCATGAAAACCTAGGCTGAAAATTAGCTATTTTGCTACAAAAGGAAGTAGCAATAGAGAGTCTAAAGAAGAGCATCTGAATGAAAATTAGAATGATTAAAGTTTCTTCTTTTTCAATTTACCACCTTTATGTTTCTTCCTGACTTCAGAGGAAAATAACTTTATGACTCAGTATTGGTACAGTGAAAAGTATTTATTGATTTGCTTTCATTTGTTTGTAATAGGTTTAGGGAAAACAGACACTAGCAGAAACCTAAACCTTGACTTTATAAATATGACTGTATTAGTAGAGTCTTGCTCTTACAGAGCAAGCATTCCTACTGCTGGTGGTTTGAACCAAAGTATCAGTGCTTTTACCTATTTAAACATTAAAGAACAACAGTGTAATGGCCACAGATGTAAGAGTTAGTTTAGTGTGATTTGAAAGGCCTTCTGTTCATTTCTTATTTTAAATGTACAGTTCTCATTTATTTTGTTTTAGCAAAAATTTTCTCTTTAATTCCAATTAAATTGGATTCCTATGTGATCTTCTCTGATCAACTCTTAAATTGATCAATACTGTTAATGACAAGTTCAAGTGTGCCTCGGACTGTCACTAAGTAAAAGGGGGACATGTAACACATCCTCAGATTTTTTTTTTTTTTTTCTGAAAACAAATTTTATTAAAATAAGGGTTTAAGCAGGGCTCGGTGGCTCATGCCTATAATCCTAGCACTTTGGGAGGCTGAGGTGGGTGGATCACCTGAGGTCAGGAGTTCCAGACCAGCCTGGCCAACATGGCGAAACCCTGACTCTACTAAAAATACAAAAATTAGCTGCATGTGGTGGCACATGCCTGTAATCCCAGCTACTCGGGAGGCTGAGGCAGGAGAATTGCTTGAATCCAGGAGGCGTAGGCTACGGTGAGCCGAGATCACGCCACTGCACTTCAGCCTGGGCAACAAAGTGAGACTCTGTCTCAAAAAAAAAAAAAAGCTTTAAATACATAACGTTAAAACTGGAGGGGGAAAAAATCTCTTAAAACCAGTTTGTTACTTCACATGTCATTGGGCAGCTGCTGCATTAAGTTGCAAGCTCTATAGCTAGGTACGTGATTGGTACATCAGTTTGAGATTTATTCCCTTGTCAAAAGTTTAACTTTGATGGAAGGTTGGCCTCACATTCTGGTGTTTGGACATCCCTTAGCTAGGATATGCCTGATCAAAAAGATCTTTGTGGCAAGCCAGATGTCCTATCACCTCACTATAGGGAAGGGGGCCTCTCTAAAGCTATGCCCCCTGGTCAGGATGCAGACACCAGGGAATCTTTGACTACCAAAGGCTCCTTTCCAGTGGTATAGCTGCTGTTGCTGCCTTACCCCATCTCTCCTCTCAGATTCACCACGGATTGTTCGGGCGGTGACATTCTCTTAGGGCAAGGAACTCTACAGAGGGAGAATGGAGGAACTTCTTACCAGACATAGTTGTCTATGATTTTAGGGCTCTGGACATGGCTGAAACATGATGATATTGCTTTGTTTTAGGCTTGGCACTGCCAGGTGCCTACTGCTTGATCTCTGTTTAAATGAGGAACGTCAAGACTAGACAGCATGGCTCTTTTCAGTTTACTGCATGAAGGAGTTACACTAGTCCAAGTTAAATCATACCACAAATGGTTACGTTATACAAGCTGTGAGGTTTTCAAACTTGTGACAAGGGACAGAAAGAAAATTCTATTCATTGCAAGGAAATCCTCACTCAAGCTTCAGCGAGCCACAGCACTTAAAACCCATGAACCTTTAGCTGATTGTCCTTAGCTATTTCAACCTCTACGAGGAACTGGCATGTTCTTGCGCTGGTCACCCTGTAGCTGAATGACTTCTCCATATTTTAGATGCTCAATTACATACTGTTGCAGGCAAATTTCTTTTTAAATGCCTTCAATGGTTTCTTTTTATCATAATCATCAGCAATCCCTTGGACAGTAGTAAGGGTCTTCCTGCTGTTCGTCTGTTGGATGAATTCTTATATGGACATAATCCTCAGTGTCAGCAGGAAGCAGGTCATCACCGTCACTTGCATCAGCAAAGTGGTGGGAAGAGTGGAAGTTTTCGATTGTGGGCATATGACACGATTCCTTTTCCTCAGCGGAAATGGCTGCAAATGGAGGCAGTGGCAGGAGAAGGGGGAGCCAAGTCCTTGGCAGTGGTGGCTCAGTGACTGGGGCCTCCTCAGCTCTTAACCTGAAAACACTGGTGCTTGATATGGGTTGGATTTGTGTCCCCACCCAAATCTTATGAGTTATAATCCTCAGTGTTGGAAAAGGGGCCTGGTGGGAGGTGATTAGATGGCAGGGGGACTTCCCTTGAGAACTGGTTGCTTAAAAGTACATAGCATCATCTCCTTCCCTCTTTTTCTCCTGCTCCCACCACATAGGACATGCCACCTTTCCCTTCACCTTCCACCATGATTGTAAGTTTCCTCAGGCCTTCCCAGCCATGCTTCCTGTACAGCCTGCGGAACTGTGAGTCAATTAAACCTCTTTTATTTATAAATTATCCAGTCTCAGGTAGTTCTTTAGAGCAGTACAAGAACAGACTAACACAGTTCTTAAAGTGGGTTTCCAGAACAGCAGCATGGGCATTATCTTCTGGGAACTTGTTAGAAATCCAAATTTTGGGGCCCCATCCCAGACCTACTGAAGCAGGAACTATGAGTTTGGGGCCCTGCAATGTGCATTTTGATAACCCTCTAGGTGACTCTGACGTAGGCCAAAAGTTCTCAAAACCCTTATCTTCAAAGATGGGTTGACTTAGAAAAGATTATGCCCTAAGGCGCCAAGAGCCAAGAATATCCTCCGATTTTAAGAAAATGATACCTCGGGATTTAGAAAACATCCCAGGGAGTCTAACTTTGTTTCACTCATTTATTCAAAAATATTGACTGAGAACTCAGCATGCAATAGGCACAGTGCCGGGCCCTACAGTGGTGAATAAAATAAATTCAGTTCTTGCTTTTTTGAGGCTTATAGGCAGGAATTGTATATGCACAGAAAAGTTATAAACATATTATGCTAAATGCTATGATGGAGAAAAAACAGGTGTTGAGTGAGAATAACAGAGGTATCCTTTCTCAGGACTGAAGTTGAGGGTATACAGATGTATAGGAATGGGTGGTCCTTAAGAGTTTCTCCAGGGAAGCAACTTTGAAGCTAAGACCTTAATGTTAGGGAGGAGTTAACTAGGGGGAAGGTGGAAGGTAAAAATGGTCCCAGGAACATCATAGAGCCCAGAAATAGACCCACTCAAATGTGCCCATACGATTTTTGACACAGGCATTTCAGAAAAGAAAGGAAAAGTCTTTCAGAAAAGGAAGGAAAGTCTTTTCAACAAACACTGCTATAGCAATCTAACATCTATAGTTAAAATAATGAATCTTCCTAATGTTCTGTCTTATGCAAATGTTAATTTCAAATGAATCTTAAATCTAAATTTAAAACAACAACAACAACTATAAAGCCTTAAGAAAACCTAGAAGATCTTTAAGCGCTAGGGCTTGGAGAGGTCTAGACACAACATCAAAAGCAAGAGTCATAAAAATAAAAATGAACAATGTGGTCTTCATCAAAATTACACTTTTTTTTTTTTCTTTAAAGGGTCTGGAGGCTCAGGGGCAAGAAAGAGTTCAATACATTTGAGCAAATGAGTTTTTAAGAGAGGGAAACAACAGGTTGGGCTGAAATGAGAGACAAGCAGAGGCTAGGTTATGAGATTTGCTTAGTCCTGCTGGTCATAGTAGGAAGACCAGGTTTTATTCTAAGTTAAAAGTCACAAATAGGTTTAAGCTGATGAGTAAAATAAATGATTTCTTATTTTTAAGTGGTTTGTTTATGCATAGGCTTCCTACTATCTTTAAAGAGAGGCAGCTCTGGGCTTCCTTAGTTTATTATCAAGGAGAAAGGACCCTGGATATTCCAGGAATAGTTCATTTAGATTTCACAAAGAGGATTTCACCTTGAAGATATAACCAGCCCTTTCAATTAAAAAGTACATGTATTTTTTCCACTGTTTAAAGCAGAAAGGAGCTGGGGATGGTGGTGCATGCCTGTAGTCCCAGCTACTTCTGAGGCTGAGACAGGAGTTCGTGGCTGTAGTGAGCTATGACTGCACCTGCGAATAGCCACTACATTTCAGCCTGGGCAACTTAGGGAGAGCCTATAACACCCCTATACCACGACCACCAAGAAGACAGAAAGGCTCAGCCATGCCACATGGAAATCTCCCAGATTTTCTTGTGTTTTCTCAAGAACATACAAGTTCCTAACTTACTTAAGATAAGCTTTAAAGAGGTCAAATGCCTGACCTAGAAGGGGCTTTACAATTCGCTGCCTGATAAAAGCTCCCGCAATGTTAAATTTATGTTACCAACACAGCATATGCACCTCAACTGAAAATGGGTATGGGAAAAACTGTAACCAGAGACTGAATTTGGAGTTTAAGAGACAGAACCAAATCAAAACCACAATATCACCTCATACTCATTAGGATGGCCACTACTAAAAAAACAAAAACAAAAACAAAATAAGCACTGGTAGCATGTGGAGAAACTGGAAACCTACATTGGTCAGGGTCGTTGGTGAAATGCTGAAATGGTGCAGCTGCTATACAAAACAGTATAGAGGTTCCTCAAGAAAATAAGAAATAGAACTACCATATGATCCAACAATTCTACTTCTGGGTATATGTCCAAAAGAACTGAAAACAGGAACTCGAAGAGATATTTGTATCCCCATGCTTACTGCAGAAATATTCACAATGACCAAGATGCAGAAGCAACCTAAATGTCCATTAACAGATGAATACCTAAGGAAAATGCAGTATATATATATGTGTGTATATATATATATATATATATATATATATATATATATATATAAAACGTATGTATATACATTTTAGCCTAAAAAAAGGAAATTCTGTCACATGCTACAACATGAATAGAATAGAAACTTGAGGACACTATGCTAAGTGAAATAAGCCAATCACAAAAAGCCAAATTTCCATGCCATATACATGCAATTAAACTTATAGAAACAGAAAATAGAAAGGTTGGTGCCAGGGGCTGGTGGGCCGGGGAAACACAGAGTTGTTTGATGAGTATAGAATTTCAGTCATGTGAAACGGAAAAGTTCTAGAGATCTGTCATATGGCAATGTGCATACAGTTAACAATAATAAAATGTACACTTAAAAATTAAGAACGTAAATCTGTATTATGTGTTTTTTACCACAATTTAAAAATAAAAATAAAAAAGCAGAAGTAACATTTACAGGGCTCCAGTCACACTCAAGGTCAAGCTGCTTTATGTTGCTTTCCTTTAGTGGAAATAAATCTCACTTAAGCTTTTCCCTTTTTAAAAGGGGAGACTCAGAACATTCTCTGCTTTTTTATCATCACAGACTCCCCTGATGGAATAAGCACATCCCTTTCATGATTCTTCAAGACGTCTGCTGATGTTCACCTACCCATGCTAGACAGACAATTATTTAGGCTCAGGGAGGGAGCAGGGGCACCTGCCATGAAGATACCCTTTAAAAGTAGGAAATGACTGAAAAAGCCTGTTCCCATTCTGTTGAGGAATGCCTTGGAGAACAGCAGTATAGTCACAGACCGACCAATGACAGGCTACACCCAGGAGACATAGCCTTGACCCCTCGTCAGCATGAGGTGGAGGCAGAAGGGAGGACCACTGGCTCAGCCCCACCCACTTCCCAAAGACGCTTCTGCAGCCTCTGACTAATTCAAATATCATCAACCACTTCTGCCATGTTCAGCTGGGAAAATGCAACAGGCCAAGGAAACATTCCACAGAAGGGACTTAAATCTTCCTCCTCACACAAAAGGTCTTGTCTTTCCCTCTCTCCTTCTGAACAGGCTCTGACGGCAAGGTCTCAACCTCACCACACTAGGAAAAGTGACAGACTGTGGGACCTGCCAGAGAAAAGGCTTCACCCCAACCCAGGCCGGAAAGGTTGGGCTCAAGCCAGAGATACAGGATGAAGCCACGTCACAAGAAGACTGGTTCCCAGAGCCTGCAGTCTGACAGCATGAAAGTGCCAAGTGACTAGCCTGCAACGAGGCCCTGGGGCATTACTAAACTTTTAGCCTCCTGGGGCAATAACATCTACTGGGCAGGGTCAGAGGCAAGAAGGAAGACAGAAGGCAAGATTCTCAAACCCAGACAGTGAACCCTGGGGCCCAGTTATAAAGGGGAAAAGCCTGTTAATATATGTGCCATACTAAAGCAAAATTAATTTATAAACATTTGTTTGAAACTCTGAGTAAGCAGGTAGGGAGAAGCAAAAACAAAACGTTTTAGCCATCAAGGGAAGGGAAATAGTCATTAATGGCAAAATATTTATTGTTTCTAATTTAAGGAATGTGAAATCTCAGTGACGTTGCTTTTATTTGTTCTATACTACTTAAAAATATATAAAAACTATGTGTTGATAAGGACTTACATAGGTTTGTAAACACTTTCTAACCACCTCACTACTCAAAGTGTGGACCCTCGGCCAATTGCAGCAGCATCTGCCTGATTTGTTTAAAAATAGGGGCATCTTGGGCCCTACCCTAGACCTGCAGAATCCATATGCAGTTCAGCAAGATCCCCAGGTGACTTGTAGGCACACTGAAGTGGGAGGAGAACTGGTTTAGCCTTTATTTTTCCCCATTAAGTCCTAAGCTTCCTAACCCCATTACCTTTTATCTGAAGTGACCTACAGTAATGGTTCACAACCTTGGATGATTTTTTTTTTTTTTTTTTTTTTGAGATGGAGTTTCAATCTTGTTGCCCAGGCTGGAATGCAGTGGTGTGATCTCAGCTCATGCACTGCAACTTCTGCCTGGCAGGTTCAAGCAATTCTCCTGCCTCAGCCTCCTGACTGGCAAGCATGCACCACCAGGCACGGCTAATTTTTTGTATTTTTAGTAGAGATGGGTTTCGCCATGTTGGCCAGGCTGGTCTCAAACTCCTGACCACAGGTGATCCACCCGCCTCAGCCTCCCAGAGTGCTGGGGTTATAGGCATGAGCCACTGCAGCCAGCTGGATGATTATTAGTATTACTGTCTAGGCCCCACCAAAGACCAATTACACTATTCTCTGGGTGTGGGACCTGAGCAGAAGCACTTTTAAAAGCTCCTCCAGGAGACTGCAACATTTGAGAGTTACTGGTCTATTCCAGTGGTTCTCAAAATGTGGTCCTAGACCAGCAGCATCACCATCACTAAGGAACTTGTCAGAAGTCCCTTGTCAGAACTTTTTCCTTCCCTCCTTTCTCTCTCTCTCACACAGGCACACACACTTCGTGACTAGGCTTATTAAAAAGAAACTCAGCAAAACTTCAGGTAATTCTCAGAAAACAGGTATTCTGGTATCTCTTTTGCACAATATATTTGGTACCAGAAATAAAAATATTTATAGAAGGGTTAGTTAAAATTCACTTAAAAATGTGGATGCTGCTAGGGGCTGATGGAGTCTTAAGGGTCAAAGCAGACAATGGATGAGAAAACTATTACAATGGTAAATATATTGTTTCTTCTGGTTTGAGTTAGTGTTTGAAAAAAAAATTCTATTGTCCTGTGAGTGGTCTGCAAACAAGTGATCCTCTATGGGGCCCACCTGACAGCAACAGTATAGTAGTTCCTCTAAATATGATAATATAGTATCCCAAGACTCTCCCAGAGATTTTGATTCAGTGAGTCTGACATGGGGTTAAAATATACATTTTTAACAAGCATTTTCAAGTGATTCTTGTCCTCAGCAAAATTTGGAAAACACACTGTCTTCTAAGACTCTTATTCTTGCGGTGGCTCTAGCCTGTAATCCCAGCACTTTGGGAGGCCGAGGCGGGTGGATCACAAAGTCAGGAGTTCAAGACCAGCCTGGCCAACATAGTGAAACTCGGTCTCTACTAAAAATACAGAAATTAACTGGGTTTGGTGGCATGCATCTGTAGTCCCAGCTACTTGGGAGACTGAGGTGGGAGAATCTCTTAAACCCGGGAGGCGGAGGTAGCACAGAGCCAAGACCACGCCACTGCACTCCAGCCTGGGTGACAGAGTGAGACTCTGTCTCAAAAAAAAAAAAAAAAAAAAAAGACTCTTATTCTGTAAGCCATTGTTTTTCAAAGTGTGGTCTTGGACCAGTGGTGTCAGCATCACCTGGGGACTGATTAGAAATGCATGTTCTTGGGCCCCATGCTGAGATACTGAATCAGAAACTTTTCAGGTAAATCTAGTCATCGGTGTGTTAATCACTGCATGAGGCCATTTTCAAAACTTACATCTTTTAAGTAAAAACAATCTGCTTTTATTCAAACACCTAATTTTTGGTATGAAGCCACTCAATTTGAGCCTCAGTTTGTGTCTTTCATGTGGGAGCATGAAAGGGCATAACGAACAGTCTTTGGCTGTAACCTTGAAATATCCATGTTGACAGGAACAGAGTGGAGCACACTGCGAAAAATGAAAGCAGTTGTTCTAGTGTGATGAGAGCTTTTAAAAGTATTACACAATTTTACTTTTATTGGAATGACAATCTAACAGCAACTACAAACACAAAGAAAACACTAAGTATCCAATGTGATGAGACTTCTTCCTCTTCCTAGTTGCTATCTTTTCCTTCTTTTTATTTGAAAGAAAACATATTTGCCACAAAGGTATGAAAACCAGATCACAGTTCCATTACCTCCAAATGCAAGAGAACTGCTTAAAAACAGGTAAGCACAAGACAAAGGGCATTTATAACACAGGACAGGCTTTACAGGGCTCTTGAAACCTCCGAAATCAAATGCCAAGTTTTGTGGTTTTCAGCAAACATGCATTGTTCAAGGGAGAGGTTTTGCAGCCTTTATTAGATACTCAAAAGAGGCCAGACCCAAGGAAAGTCAACAACCTCTGAATTTCCATGCATTTCACTGAACACAGATCTAGACAAAAGTCCTATTAAATTAATCTTCTATGATATGAAAAAAAAAACCCAACAAGGTTCTCTTACCTGGAAATCTTTTGCTCTGGCCTTAAAAACTGCTTGTGAGAACTGGAGACTCATCCACCATAGCAGAGCTTGGAGACAAGCAAAGTAGACGCACTAGACAGAGCAAGAGCCTGGGAACCGCATTTCCATTTTCATTTTCACTTGGCCTGGAACCACCTCTGGGACTCTGGGAATGTTACTGAAATGCTCTGGGCCTCAAATTCTTCATACCCAGACTAGGACAGCCCTAATGACACTTCCAGGCCTGACAGACATTCTATGATTATGCTCTTCTAAATCCTGGGCCCACAGGGAACACAAGGCTCCCTTGAGCTGACGTTGCTAAATAAAGTTAAGACCATATGGGATGCTGTGTATGAGTCAGCAGGACACAGGTCTTGCCTTACAGGACCCAGCTGCACGCAGGAAGCTTCTCTGGCACAACGATGACTAGTCAGAGAATTCCCACCGCCAATGCCAGAAGAGATGCTAAAACACCTGGGCTCTGTTTTCTCCTCTAACTTAGCTCCCAGAGTGGCTACATTTTTTCCATCCCTTCCAAATTAAGTTTTCTATTTCCTCTCCATGTAGTAGTACTAAATATTCAATAATAAAGAAATGCATGAGAAAGAAAGTAAAAAATCAGCTGTAATTCCACTACTATCAATGTTTTGGTGTATTGCTTCCCAATTCTTCCTTGTGCTTATATAAGCCTGTATGTACCTATGCATTTTCCCCAAATGTGCCTTTATAACTTCTGACTTCATATCGTAGTCATCGTCCTAAGATAATAACCACATCTCTCTTTAATGGCTGCACAGTACTCCTTTCATATTTGTGCCATTTGATCTTCCTTTATTGTTGAATAGATTGTTTCTTCACGCTGCAAACGCTTTATTTTATCTTTGAGACAGAGTTTTGCTCTTGTCACCCAGGCTGGAGTGCAATGGTACAATCTCAACTCACTGCAAACTCTGCCTCCCAGGTTCAAGTGATTCTCCTGCCTCAGCCTCTTGAGTTGCTGGGATTATAGGCGTGCGCCATCATGCCTGGCTAATGTTTGTATTTTTGGTAGAGATGGGGTTTCACCATGTTGGCCAGGCTGGTCTCAAATTCCTGACCTCAGGTGATCCACCTGCCTTAGCCTCCCAAAGTGCTGGGATTACAGGCATGAGCCACCGTGCCTCACCTTAGCCTCCCAAAGTGCTGGGGATTACAGACTTGAGCCACCATGCCTGGCCCATACTTCGAACACTTTTATAAGCATACTTTTACATACAGCTTTCAGTACCTGTCCAATAATTCCAAACAAATATTTGCAGTAATTAATTATAAATGGGTAAATTACAAGAAGTGAATTTGTGAGATGAAAACAGAGCCTACACATTATAACGGATAATGTCAGTTTGTCCTTCAGAAAGTATGTATTAATTTACATTCTCCTCAAAATGTTATAGGAGGGCCAATGAAACTAGATTCCATTCCTAAATTTATTGCTTTGAACATAGTAAACACATCCTCAAAACAATGTATCAAAAATCTCTGCATACTATTAATTTTAATACAGCAACTTTAGGTTTTTAACATGGGATTCTACATTTTTCTCTTGTTTTTTTTTTGAGACAAAATCTCGCTCTTGTCCCCCAGGCTAGAGTGCAATGGGTGATCTCGGCTCACTGTAACCTCAGCAATTCTCCTGCCTCAGCCTCTCGAGTAGCTGGGATTACAGACACCTGCCACCATGCCCGGCTAATTTTTCTATTTTTAGTAGAGATGAGGTTTCACCATGTTGGCCGGGCTGGTCTCGAACTCCTGACCTCAGGGGATCCACCCATCTCGGCCTCCCAAAGTGCTGGGGATTACAGGTGTGAGCCACTGTACACAGCCCTACATTTATTTTTCATTTCTGGCTCAGAGCAATTTATATTTTATAAAACTCAACCTCTGTATATCATACGGACATTATCTATGAAGGTAAATTTGCAGATAATTTTTGAAATTCTATCATCTACAAGTCTAAGGATTGAAAATCCCTGACTTACTTAAAGCATTTCATTATCCACTACATTATATGCAGCCTGATGTGTAAAACAATTAGTCAAAATAGAGATGTGAATAAACTCTAGACTCTGTATTAAGACTGAAGAGGTCATTGTGTTGCGAGAACAGACTGAGTAGAGAACAGAGTTGGACCCAAGGTAACTTGTGGAACAAGCATTCCTTTATCCTCTCAACAGAGGATGGATCTAATGCATGGTACTACACACACATCCAACACATGCAGATGCTTAGGGAAAATGCCAGTAAGTCACAGAAGAAACTTCTAGCTATTCCTGCCACTGTGAGGTTGGGTTTCCCAAATTAGTATGATGGAAGCAGAAATTAATACAGCCAACTATGGATTATATAAAAAGACAGAAAAATTTTCAGGGATTTTGAAGCCATGAAACAAAATACATTTTTTCAAAGGAAGAGAAAAAAGAATATATAAAATGTACACATATTAACACACACACACTTATTTTGGAGGCGCTCTTACAGAAAAAAAAACCCCATTCCTAAAGACATATGTATTATTTTTAGTGTTGTATGACCATAAAATTCTTAATTGCTATGCTTTAACAATTGAAGGGGGGCGTGGGTGGGAGCTTAAAAAAAAAAAAATTGAAGGGGCTCTGAAAACTGTCCAAGTCCAAATCCTTCCTTTCACAGATGAGGACTTTTTGTGAAGTAACAAAGGTTAAATAGCCAGAAGAATATAGTCACACAAACTAGTTAGTGGTGGCCCTGTTGCTTTACGTAGAGGTAGAAAGAGAAGGCACATAAGAGCCTTTTTCCTTTGATAGAAGCAGGAGGAAATGGAACTCTCTTTTCTGCATTTCTTCTCATTTCCTATTAGTCTTCTGCCCCTTCCCTTCACTACTTTCCTCAGAGCCTTTAATAGATGTAAAATAAGCCAGTTACTGGAATTCCAAACCCACGGACCATAACATTTCTTTATTCATTTCATTAGCAGGAACATTGGGCCTCTGTTAGGGATACCTTAAGATTGGTAAAGAGACTGGGGCCAATACTTAGGGTTTAGAAGTCTGAGTGGTCCCTCTCACCCTAACCACTAGCTAAAACAGCTCCTCCAGACAGTTGAGGGTCTGGTGTGTGCCACTCTAACCTGTGTATTTTACAACAGTGATATGCAGAGTTGGAGTTCACTGAAACACACACTTCCTGAAAACCTGCTACTCAAGTTGTGCCCTGTGGTCCAGCACCACCAGCATGCTCTGTAGCTAATGAGAAATGCAGAATCTTAGGCCCCCATCCCAGATCCAGGAGGCAGACTCTACATCACAAGAGTCCCACGTTAAAGTGTGAGAAGCATTGTTTTAACAGAGATCTTTAAGCCACATTTCCCTTGCTGGAGAGTAAAACAGGGATCACACTAAAAATGTTCCATTCCACGGATTTTTGTTTTTTGATCTTTTACTTTCACTTTGCAAGAATTAAATGATATACATTTATTTGGCTCTAATAAGCAACGAAGCCAATCCCAAACTCCAATGCAGCTGTCAACAGAGAAAGGCAGATTTATGTATTTGATTTTAACTCAGCATAATTTGCAATGAACTTTTTGCAAGTTGCTCTGCAATGAAAATATTGGGATTACATATTAATAAAACAGTAAAGTATTCCCTCCACCTTTACACAAATTTCTTATTAACGCTGGCAGTAGGGATAGTTTTATTCTATTATATTCGGGATTGCAAGCAGTCACACAAAGTGGCACCTTCCCCTCTGCTCGGAAAAACACAGGACTGCAGAATTCTCTCTCTTTAGGCTTTTGGACCTTTCAATTCTGTTTTCTCATTCTAAAAGGGAAGTGGGGGTGAGGCAAAGATGCTGCAATGTAGGGCCATCCCTTCAAGCTGCATCCTAACCGTCACCCCATGGGTCACACAAAGGAGGTGCACAGGTAGGGAGGGAGAAATGGAAGCATTTTACACCTCCCTGGTTGGCTGCTGTGGTGAATGATGGTCAAAAACAAGATCAATACCAGCTTAACACATAGCTCACAGTGAATGAAAACCTTGATGGGCCTTTAAGAAGGAATGTCAGTCTTTAAGCTCCAACAAGCCATGCTATGGTAAAAACTACTGAAGTGTCAAAACTACTGTTCTGTGCCAGAGTGAACACATGCTTTCGTTTTAACAGCTCATTAGGAAACCTGCTGTAGTGTGCAGCTATAATCAGGCACTACTTACTTAAATCTGTAAGTTGCATTCCAGGATATTACTCGACCAAATCCACACTCTGTAAATCAGCTCACCTCAGTGACTGAAGTCAGTTATCACAGATCTTTACAACTTCACCAATTTGCTCGCTCCTCATTTAATTTTCTTCTATGGTTTGAGCCAGGGTGACCACATAAGGTGAAGTCCAAAATGAGATGCTTTTGCGGGTGTTAAAATGTTAAGTAAATGGGACACAGGGACAAGAGACATAAACCAGGGCAGGCAAACTGGGACGTAAAATCTCCCTATCTGTAAAGAACTAAGGGGAAAAAAACGAAGCAGAAACGGAATAGCAATAAATAGAAACACAGGGAGATTGCTAGAAAGACACTCTAGAAACCAAGTATACAATATGGATCTTATATATATCCCTATATGCCAGGACACTCAATATATTACCTTATTTACGAGATACAGTAAAAACATACCATGGGTGCTAAGAAAGGCTGACAGTAATGTGAAATGTCAGATGAAGCTGTGCTGTTCTCAGTGTCATCACCACTTAGTATAAATGCCAACAAAATGATTTCTGGAAAAAGAGTCTCCTAATAATACAATCTCAAACATTCTCCCTGGAACTGCATTTGACATGCAGGTACATTGTTTTCCTCACTTTAACTAGAGTCTCATCCCTGGATTATCTACATGGTTTCAGAACAAAGAGTTTCCCAGCTTCTATTTTAAACCAAACAAGACAACTGACATGTACAAAACTTTATAATTTTACAGTGTTTTCACATGCATTATCTTAGATAAGCTTCAAAACAGCTTCATGAGATACACTCCCCCGCAACAGATAAAGAAATTGAAGCTCAAACACATGAGCTCCCCTTGGCCTGTGACTCTGTAACAGCACTTCTTATATTCTACCTTTGTTCCTATCATGTTACTCTTCCCCGCTGGGCTTTAAGCTTTACAAGTGCAATGATTATGTTATTTTAGTTTTCTGAGAGCCTAGGATATCCAATGTTCAAAATTATTTTTAATTAATAATAATACTTATTTTGAACGAATGGATAAATTTCATAAAAAAGGAATTAGTACATTTCTATTTCTATGTCTATGCTGCCATTTAATGACCCAGAGAAGGCAAATCTTATATATACACAGCACATTTTTTAAATATGTTGAGGTGATCCTATTAAAGAAAAAATGAGAAACTAACTACTATGCAGTTAAAACAAGTTAAAGGAAAAGAACAGGCCAAGCATGGTGGCTCACACCTGTAATCCCAGGACTTTGGGAGGCCAAGGCGGGTAGATCAAGAAATCAAGACCATCCTGGCCAACATGGTAAAACTCTGTCTCTACTAAAAATACAAAAAATAGCTGGGTATGGTGGTGCATGCCTGTTGTCCCAGCTACTAGGGAGGCTGAGGCAGGAGAACTGCTTGAACCTGGGAGACAGCTGTTACAGTGAGCCGAGACTGCATCACTGCACTCCAGCCTGGTGATAGAGCGAGATGCAGTCTCAAAAAAAAAAAAAAAAAAAAAAAAAAAGAAAAGAAAAAGAATTCCCAAAAATGGTAGTTAGTCTCTCATCTGTACACTGGTTGTGTGTGAGGTGCACACGAGAGCAGAGGGTTGCAATGTGCTGAGTCAACTGGGTCCTTTAGTGTTCTACCCAATTTCCATGGACTTTAACAATATCTCTATAAAAAACACTTTCTCAAAACTACCCACTGAAGATCTGGGATTGGGGGTATTTCATATCTCTGCTATATGTAAGTGTGAGCCAGAAGAACTGAGGTTGTTTGGCACCTTCTTTAGTATCTATTGTTCTGAGTCAACAAGAAAAAAATAGCTCAGGACATCTAATGAGATTGTGGTGAGAACTTTGGCTCCTAACATTCTTACAATGCTTCTCCTCATTTGACATTATGGATACTCACAACTATACTAAGTTTTCTCGAGACCATTCCCCTTAAGGCAAAGTGAAACTTTAAAAAGACTGGGGATTAAATATATTTTTGAAAAATGAAAGACTGTCTACAAAAACTAGTTTGAAACCTGACCAATGATAAAGGCAGAGAAAGAGACCAAAGAAGTATGAAGTGAGACTTCTTAAAGTTTCTGCTTATTATTTCTCATATTTCATAAATATAACACAGTACAATTATTTATAATGCCAAAAATTGTAAGACATCTTTATGTAATAATGACATATCTTACCCAGAACTTAGTTGTCTAGTTGCAATAATTAGAAAATTAAGACAGAAATAATCAAATAATAAACTACCAAAAATACTATGGATGAATTTATCTTATACAGAAGCTTAAATCCATGGCAAATTTATACTCAGTTCTAATTAACTTTCAATGTCTCCCTGCCCCTTCCCCACTCTATAGCTTAGGCCAGATGACAAAGTCATGGGGATTGCTTCTGAAAGGCCTAGTAACTCAAAGCCAAATTCCTATACCAAGAGAAGTGGTTTTTTAAATGATGTTTAAGGGGTGGGCATGGTGGTTCATACCTGTAATCCCAATTCTTTGGGAGGCTGAGGTGGGTGGATCACTTGAGGTCAGGAGTTCAAGACCAGCCTCGCCAACATGGTGAAACCCTGTTTCCACTAAAAAAAATAAAAAAAATTAGCCGAGCATGGCGGTGCCCACCTATAGTCCCATCCCAGCTGCTTGGGAAGCTGAGGCACAAGAATTACTTGAACCCAGGAGCTGAGATCATGCCACCACACTCCAACCTGTGTGACAGAGAGAGATTCTGTCTTAAAAAAGAAAAAAAACATGTTTAAAAAACAAAAATGATCAGGCAAACTTCTCTGTAAGCTGCAGAGTTGCTAAGAACATTGTTATTATAGCACAATACAATAATATAATTGAAAATAATGGACCTAACTTACTAATAGAAGATTAAATCATGTTCGATATATTTTAAAAAGTCTGAAAGCATATAACTTTGGAAACTTTTCAAAAGGAAATTATCCAAGTAAGAGAGGAATACAGAAGATATGATGAGAGAGAACTCATGTACCATTGGGAAAGCTCAGCTTTCCAGAATAGCTTATTTTCTGAAAGAAATACAACCTACTGTAATTCTTTTAATAAAATAAAATTTAAAATAACTAAATAAATAAATTGTAGTGAAACAATTTATTTAGTTATTTTAAGTTTTATTTTATTAAAAGAATTTTTTAAATTAGAGACAGGGTCTTGCTATGTTGTCCAGATTGGTTTTGAACTCCTGGCCTCAACTGATCCTCCTGCCTTGGCCTCCCAAGTCACATGCTGAGATTACAGGCATGATGAGCCACGATGCTTGGCTTACAAATTATTTTTAAATATTTTTCCATCTATTTCCTTGTGGTGCCTGGTGACGTCCTATTGTCTAAAGGTTTGTATGGCTGTCAAAACAGGTATCCTAAATAAACTTAGACTTACAAAAGGAAATAAAGTCTTTATTAGGTATCTTCTCGACTCTGAAACTATTAGCTCCATGGGTTTACTACTATGCCTCAGATCTCTCGTCATTCCAACATATCATCCAGGTGAATGGGTAAGCATTTGATAAATGTTTGTTAAAATAAATCTTTTAATTTTGTGGCTAAATCATGAGATAATTTCTTAATGCTTTGTTTTTGTTGTATACACCAATATGTGTCTATGAAATCTCACATGTATATATATATTTCTTTTTTTTTTTCTTTTTTTTTTTGAGATGGAGTCTCACTCTGTTGCCCAGGCTGGAATGCAGTGGCACAATCTCAGCTCACCGCATCCTCCACCTCCAGGGTTCAAACTATTCTCCTACCTCTGCCTCCGGAAGAGCTGGGATTACAGGTGCACACCACCATACCTGGCTAATTATTGTATTCTTAGTAGAGACAGGGTTTTACCATGTTGGCCAGGCTGGTCTCGAACTCCTGCCTTGGCCTCCCAAAGTGCTGGGATTGTAAGCCACCATGCCCAGCCTCAAGTCATATTTTAAAAATTGAAATCCCTAATGTATAAAAATTCATAATTTTATACATGAAATAGTTTTTAAGCTTTAGGGATTTCATTTCTTAAAAATATTACTTCTTTTATTTCACTGATTATTATCTTAAGACCTTTTTTTTTTTTTTTTTTGAGATAGTCTCTCACTCTGTCACCCAGGATGGAATGCAGTATATGATCTTGGCTAACTGCAACCTCCACCTCCCAGGTTCAAGCGATTCTCCTGCCTCAGCCTCCCCAGAAGCTGGGATTTCAGGTGCTCACCACCATGCCTGGCTAATTTTTGTATTTTTGTAGAGACAGGTTTTGCCATGTTGGCTAGGCTGGTCTCAAATGTCCGACCTTAAGCAATCTGCTCATCTCAGCCCCTCAAAGTGCTGGGATTACAGGTGTGAGCCACCATGCATTTCCAAGGCCTAATTCTTAAAAAAATTCACAGAATTCAGTTCCTTTTCACACAGGTTAATTGGAATATTAATGCTTGATATGGTTTAGATCTGTGTCCCCACCAAATCTCATGTTGAACTGTAATCCCCAGTGTGGGAGGTAGGGCCTAGTGGGAGGTGACTGGATCACAGGGGCAGAGTTCTCATGACTGGTCCAGCACCATCCCCTGGGTGCTGTTCTTGTGATAGTGAGTGAGTTACCGTGAGATCTGGTTGTTTAAAAGTGTGTAGCACCTCACTCCTCTCACTCTTCCTCCTGCTCTGGCCACGTAAGATGTGCCTACTTCCCCTTTGCCTTCTGCCATGATTCTAAGTTTCCTAAGGCCTCCCCAGAAGCAGAAGCCACAATGCTTCCCACATGGCCTGTGGAACTGTGAGCCTATTAAACCCTTTTTCTTTATAAATTGCCCAGTCTCCAGTATTTCTTTATAGCAGTGAGGGAATGAACTCATCAATGCTTCTCAAAAGGGTAGCACATACACCCGAATCATAGGTACTTACCATCTTCATTGAAACCTTAGTGACCATAGCAATTTATAAACCTGTGTTCTGGTTAAGTGCTTTCCTGGAAGACACTATAGCTTGGTCTCTAGACCTACAAGGCCAGGATCTGCTCTACTTCTGCTTCCTCTGTTATAGAGAGTAAAGACTGGCGACTAGAATTACCGTATCACCAGCATTCTTAGAAGAACCCATGTAATCACTGCATCGTAAGAACAAATCATGCTCTTTATGACACAGCACACTGCACTAGAACATACATTATCTCATATGCAAAAACAAATCAAGGCTGGGCACTCACGCCTGTAATCCCACCACTTTGGGAGGCCAAGGCGGGTAGATCACCTCAAGTCAGGAGTTCGAGAGCAGCCTGGGCAACATCGTGAAACCCCATCTCTACCAAAAATATAAAAATTAGCCAGGTGCAGTAGCAGGCACCTGTAATCCCAGCTACGTGGGAGGCTGAGACAGGAGAACTGCCTGAATTCAGGTGGCACAGGTTGCAGTCAGCTGAGATCATGCCACTGCACTCCAGCCTGGGCAACAGAGTGAGATTCTGTCTCCAGAACAAAACAAGACAAAAACCCCACAAATCAGTGCTGAGCACATTGGCTCACACCTGTGATCCCTACACTTTTGGAAGACCTATGCAGGAGGATCAGCCCAGCAGTTTGAGACCACCTTGGGCAACACAGTGAGACCCTATCACTACCAAAAAAAAAAAAAAAAAAAAAAAAAAATTATTTACGTCAAAAATCTTTTGCTTCTAAACCAAATTCTTATGGAAGAAGGCCCCTAGAGCTTGGACCAAAATTTCAGGTAGGTATTAAACAAACAAGAAAATGTACTGCAAAAAGGATCTTATTTTGCAAAGAAACATTTAAAAGTTAACTAATATTTGAAAGATGTCTTTAAATGGCAAAAAGCAGATTTTAAAACAATGACTACAGTAAAAGTAATCAAAAAGATATTTAAAGGTGGTGGCTTTGATGCTTATGAAAGTTACAGATCTTCTCACCAGAAAATACAGACACACACACACACCAAAAAATCTGTGTAAAATTTCAAAGGAAGATGGAGATGAATGCGGGTCACTTCCCACCTTCAACAGATCCTTGGTTTACAACCTTTTTTTTTTTTTTTTTTTAAAGAATAAGATCTTTCCAAATTGTGATCTAACTCGAACTTTAAAAATGAACTATCCTGTGCTATTTTTATATGTTTCCAAATAGGCTTTTCTTTTTTTTGTTTTATTAAAAGGTCCCACCCTATTTAATATGGAGCTATAAAGTGGAAGAAAAGAAGATAAATTACTTAGTAATAAACATGCACTAAAAAAATTTTAGAACGCTAAGCATACTTACCATCGCCATTACTTTGATACTGGCTTCACAAGGAAGAAAGACAGCCAAGGAGAGGCCCAAAAATAAAACTCTCAAAATTATCAAAAGGAAGCACTAACTCTCTTCCTTCTATAGTAGAAGCTCACTAGATAGAGAAAAAAATAGGTGACCGGCATCTATTTATTGTAAAAGACAGAGAAATAAATTAATTTGCCTCTAGAAATTCAAATACATTTCAAGTAAGAGTTACCTGCCACAAAAGTTCTTGTCTGGCTTGAATTTTTCTTCCATTCAAAGGAGGCAAATTTTATAAGCTGGTAATTCATAGAAATGTAAACCATCTCTCTGTTTTGGTAGCTGAATGTGTCCAAGAACCAAGAATTTTTCTACAGGAAATTTACGAAAGTAACCTTATGCACTACCAAGATCAGCAAATCAAATACTTGTTCAAAACCAGGCCTGCCAACTAAGCTGTACTCTTCTTGGAGTTTTTAGTTTGTTCAAGTGTAAGTCAATTTAGAGAAGCTGCTGTAAAAATGTCTATTTTTTGTGGTTAGGGAGGATGAGGAAACGGCTTTTTGTATGTAACCCTCAAAGATAAAGGTTATTCCCTTGCATTACCTTTGTAAAACACAAATGGGGTAACTTAACCATGCAGTTTTCCGCAGACCCATTTATTCTAGGGCCTCTTGTGCTTTTATCATACAGAGGTAACAAGTCAGGAAGCACAATGAAGAAAGAAGTTAAAAAGTCCAGCATCCGTTGTGTCAGAAGTAAGCTGATTTAATTCGCACAGAAATCCAAGCCAACAGTTCATGTGAGCTCAACCTTTCTGACTATGGGCATCCTATTCCCAATTATTCTGACTAAAGGCATCCTATCCCCAATTAAAACACAGTGTTTAACATACCCATGGACACAGAAAGCAGAATAATCACTGCCTAGTGCTGGGGGGTATGTGGGGGTTGGTGGGGAAACAGGCTTTTGACTGCCAATGGGTATGGGTTTTCTTTTTGGGGTGATGAAAATGTACAATTACGTGAATTTACTAAAAACCATTGCATCATATACTTTAAAGGGGGGACTGTATGGTTTGTGAATTATACCTCAATAAAGTAGTTCCTGAAAAACCAAAATGTATGAATTTCCTTGATCATTAAGATCAGAGTAAGTTGGTCAGCGAAGATTAAGATAGGATGAAAAGGTATTAGAAGAAATGGCAAGAGAGTAAGATATAAGATAGGTAGAGAAAAAAAACCACTGGGTTCTTTCTTATTGAAATAATTCCCCCATCAGCCAAGGACATAGGCTAAGCTTCCCTGCAGTTAGGATTTGAGGATGCCTCTGTTCCAAGTTTCTCCAATACAGGGTAACATGCCTTCAAATTGTCTGGAATCCCATTGTTTAGTAGAACACCCTGAACTTTGTGCAGCAGCTCCATTTGCATGCTGTTGATGGTGGTAGAGATAATCTTACTCATTTCATGAAACAAACCCATCTCAGAGTACTAAGAAACAAGGAGGATCACCAAAACGGATCTTCTACCTTCCTTCCAGTGACCAAAGCAGATATCCAACAAGGAAGATTCTTCTAACTCAGAAAACCACCACCAGGTAAAAAGACTTTGTTTATCTGATAAAGACAGAGTATACACATTCATGTCCAGACTACCCTTAAACATACTGTTCACATCTGATTGTATTAATTATCAGTTCTTACTGCATTTCTCACCATCACAGGGCTTTTTCCCACACCAGACTACATTTTTCAGACTTGAAGTATGTAACTGGTATAAATGGAAAAATGGAAAATCAACATTACTCTTGGCAACATTTATAAGCTTACATCAAAATTTAGCTATCCCTTTTAAAATTTCATTACAACACAGACATTTAAAAATGGTAGCCAGGTGCGGTGGGTCAGGCCTGTAATCCCAGCACTTTGAGAAGCTGAGGCAGGCACATCACCCGAGGTCAGGAGTTCTAGACCAGCCTGGCCAACATGAAGAAATTCCATCTCTACTAAGAATACAAAATTTAGGCCAGGCACAGTGGCTCACGCCTATATTCCCAGCACTTTGGGAGGCTGAGGCAGGTGGATCACCTGAGGTCAGGAGTTCCAAGACTAGCCTGGCCAACATGGTGAAACTCCGTCTTTACAAAAATACAAAAATTAACCAGGCATGATGGTGGGTACCCGTAATTCCAGCTACTCAGGAGGCTGAGGCATAAGAATCGCTTGAACCCGGGAGGCAGAGGTTGCAGTGATCCGAGATAGTGCCATTGCACTCTAGCCTGGGAGACAGAATGAGACTCCATTTCAAAAAAAAATTAGGTGAGCATGATGGCACGCACCTGTAAACCCAGCTACTCGGGAGGCTGATGCACGATTATCGCTTGAACCCAGGAGGCGGAGGCTGCACCGAGCCAAGATCACACCACTGCACCCCAGCCTGGGCCACAGAGAGACCATGTCTCAAAAAAATAAAATAAAATATGGTGATGTGTGCCCCCTAAAAGGGAGTTTCCATTCAGATGGACTAATCCTGCCTGAGCAGTGAGAATGAGAAGCCAAGAGTCTTTAATTTCATGAAGCGTAGGGTTGAGAATACAAACTCTCGGTTTCTTAATTCAAATGTGGAATTATCCTAAAATGAAACTCAATACAATGAAGTCTGGGAGACTGCTATGGTCTCAGTGTTTGTGTCCGCCAAGATTTATATTTTGAAATCTAACCTTCGAGGTGATGGCATTAAGAGTGGGTCCTCTGGAAGGTGATTGAATCAGCAGGGTAGAGCACTCATGAACGGTATTAGTGCCCTTACAAAAGGGTTTTGAGGAAGCTTAATAGCTCTTTTGCTCATCTGCCATGTAAGGACATAGAAGGCACTATCCATGAGGAACAGGCCCTCACCAGACACTGAATCTGCTGGCACCTTGATCTTGGACTTCCTCGTCTTCAGAACTGTGAGCAATAAATTTATCGTGCTTATAAATTACACAGCCTGTGGCATTTTGTTACAGCAGCCTGAAAAGACGAAGACAAGAGACTTTACTTAGAGCCTGAGACACTCACAGAAGACAGAGGGTGTGGCACTGTTTGGTAAATCATCTAAGATAGGACAAGCACAGTGGCTTGTGCCTGTAATCCCAGCACTTTGGGAGGCCAAGATGGGCAGATCACTTGAGGCCAGGAGTTCGAGAGTAGCCTGGCCAACATGGTGAAACCCTGTCTCTACTAATACAAAAATTAGCCAGGTGTGGTAGGGCGTGCCTGTAATTTCAGCTACTCGGGAGGCTGAGGCACAAGAATCACTTGAGCCAGGGAGGCAGAGGTTGTAGTGAGCCAGGGAGGCAGAGGTTGTACTGAGCCAAGATTGTGCCACTGTACTCTAGCCTGGGCAATACAGTGAGTATCTGTCTCAAATAAATAATAATAAAATCAAATCATCTAAGATCAAATCTCCATGTGAAAAGAATGTGAACTCTTGTCACACTGATTACTACCAATGATATGAGAGAAAATTAAAGGGAAGATGTATATTTAAGTGAAATGGGATTGAATGTAATCCCAGCTGAAGTAAAATGACAGCTTTGAAGAGACCTGTTGAAGCCTAGTGAAACAAAAGTGTTTGACAATCAGATCTGTGGAGGAAAAGTATGTCTTAAGAGTGTTTTTATGTGACTCCTGTAGGAAGGTAGGACTTCCATCAAGGTGTGATTTTGTTATGCACTATTCATTTTACAAAGCTTCTAGATCATTGACTTTGCTCAGGCGAATGTATTAAAATACACAAAAATAAGTACAGTTAATTCTACTTGCTCAGCTGTAGGAAAAAGGAATGAACTGCTCCTAAGTTGTGGACACTGCTGATGCCCCTTTATCTGTCTCTTCCTGGCAATAACACAGTCAAACTGAATGGCAGAGAGAAGAATCACTCTGTGGAAGGGTTAGAAGACAAAATTTCAATACTCTGATGGAGTATTAGAGGAATCTACAGACAAGAATTAGAAGGAACCAAGTGCTTCTTCAAGGGCACAGAGCAAATTTAACAAGTTTATGAAAGACGACAAAGTCAATCTATCTCAAAAGAATGGAATCTTGAATTCTGCCCAGAACCTACAGGTAAAGAATCAAAATATCCTTCGCCAAATATTTTGCCATTTGTTGAAAAAGCACGTTGAGGCACTTTACAGAGCTGGTGCTAACAATATAACTTGAGCCCCAATGGCCAAGAAATAGAGATTTATCTAAAACTCTGTTTATATGCTTATCCTGAACAAAACAATGTCTTTGACATAACAGAGGATAACAAGTTAGTTACCTTCTCGAAAGGTAAGATGATGACAGGAGAGCAAAACCTCAGGAACAAAGCAAAAGTGGCGAATATGACTGAAGTGACATTCCAGTTCAGCAGGCTTTATTGGTACTAGCAAGGCGGCTTTCACCATATGTCCCCTTGACCTTGGACTTATCAGCCTCCATAGCTATAATAAATTTCTTTATATGCTACTCTGTTTAAGGAATTCTATCATAAGCCAGAGAAAATGGGCTAAGAAACTACTCAACGAATGCTTTGTTTGTATCTTAAGGATTATATTTGATAAGAACTTCTGGATCCTCCATTTTGGTTTCTCTAATAGTTACTGATACTGTATAAGCTTGGATATTAAACAACATACATCTGTATGTGACCTGGATATAATGCTTGGCCTTTTTTTTTTTTTTTTTTTTTTTTGAGATGGAGTTTTGCTCTTGTTGCCCAGGCTGGAGTGCTTGGTGTGATCTCGGCTCACTGCAACCTCCACCTCTCAGGTTCAAGTGATTCTCCTGCCTCAGCCTCCCAAGTAGCTGGGATTACAGGCATGTACCACCATGCCCAGCTAATTTTGTGTTTTTAGTAGAGATGGGGTTTCTCCATGTTGGTCAGACTGGTCTTGAACTCCTGACTTCAGGTGATCTGCCCACCTCAGCCTCCCAAAGTGCTGAAATTACAGGCGTGAGCCACCATGCCCAGCTAATGTCATCATTAGTTACAATGAAATGAATGTTGAACCATATGAAATGGACTACATAAATGTCACCCTACCCTCCATTTTCTAAACAAAGTACTGTCACAGATGATGAAAGGCCGGAGAAGAGATGAACAGTCAACAAATGCTAAAACAAAAGCCTTCACATCATTATTGTGCATAGATAATGAGACTCTTTGGTAGTGTCCGAAGGAAACAGAAGACCTGGGAAGGGCAAATTTGAGAAAGAATCGGATTGAGAGAAGGACAACTCTTCCAATTACCCAGCAGAAGTTCTGCTGATGCAGCTGAAATTAAGGAGTTGTTGGAGGAGTGGAATAAAGTAGAAACTGTCAAAAAATGGGGAGAAAGGGCACATAATTGGATGAAATAAAGCACCAGATAAAATATTTCTGAAAGGTACAAACAACAGTTTGAATAGGGGACTAGAGAAGGGCTGGCAAAGTCAAAAGTGGCTTGCTTTAAAAAAAGGCTCTGAGGGAGAGGTTGGCTCTTTGGGCCTAAAGGAAGGTTGTTTTTTGTTTTGTTTTTTGAGATGGAATCTTGCGCTGTCGCGTGGGCTGGAGTGCAATGGCGCAATCTCTATTCCACTCCAGCTTGGGCGACAGAGCGAAACTCCATCTCAAAAAAAAAAAAAAAAAAAAAAAAAAAAAAAAAAAAAAAAAAAAGAATAAAAAGGAATATGAGTAAATGAAGGGACATTAATAAATTGTGAATGACACATTAACTTTTTCTTATTCTACTAATAATAGAATTCTTACTATTCTACTAATAGAAAGGGAACATCACTATTCCATTTTAAATACTAGCTCCAGTCTCAAGGGGCTGATTATGAATAGGACTTAAGAGTATTTCCATCTGTGGGTTATATTAGTATTAGCATTTTGGGGAAAAGGTTTGCACAAATAAAAGTCAGGGTTTGTGGTTCTCTGCAAAGTACATGAGGGAATAGAGAGCAGCACAGGCATGCCCCAAAGGACCTCAGGGTCCAGCTAGAGAGATGTGACCTTCACACAGATGCCAAAGAAGCAGAACAGGGAGTGGGCAAGTAAAGTTCCAGGGAGCAAAGGGAACTTGGGTAAAGACCTGGGGAGCGGGGTACCTAGAATCTGAAGGGGCACAGAGCAGGTTTGGTGGTAGGCAGGCACAAGGCTTTTTAGGGCCACACTGAGAAAGTCAAAGTGGTTGAGGTTGGGGTAGAGGAGGGATAAATAAAGGGAGAGAAGGAAGCCCTGTAGTCCTGATGGCTGACACTCCACCTTTGTCCCCCCCCCCCGATGCTGGTTACCATAGTAACCACATTCCATTTGCTGTGATTGGTTTATAAATGGCCATGTGACTCATTTTTGGTCAACGAGATGTCTCTTAGGTGTTTCTGGGAAATATTTCCTCACTCCTACAAGAGCCATGAGATGCCCTGCCTAGATGTGATGCCTGGCACTTTTTTTTTTTTTTTTGAGACAGTCTTGCTCTGTTGTCCAAGTGCAGTGGCGTGATCTCAGCTCACTGCAACCTCGCCTCCTGGGTTCAAGCTATTCTCTTGCCTCAACCTCCTGAGTAGCTGGGATTACAGGTGCACGCCACCATGCCTGGCTAATTTTAGTATTTTTAGTAGAGACGGGTTTCACCATATTGGTCAGGCTGGTCTTGAACTCCTGACCTAGTGATTCACCCACCTCAGCCTCCCAAAGTGCTGGGATTACAGGCATGAGCCACTGCGCCCAGCTGATGCCTGGCACTTCTGTAGCATTTTGCCAATAGGCAGAGTAAGTCTCAGGATATACCACTGCATAGTGGATGGCAGAGTAAAGTGACAGTAAGAACCTGGGCCTCTAATGATATCAGTGGGCCACTAAATCTGAAAGCATTTCTGCAAAAATTATGACAGTGAGAGAAATCTAGCATGGCTCAACCCCATCTTGCTTCTGGCCTCACAGGCTGGTTCATTCCTGGGCATAGGCTAAGATAACCATGGGAGAAATTCAGTTTATAATTTAAGTTTGAAACAAGGATGATAACAGTCCCTCCCTGAAACTGATTCCCCCTCCTTGTTCAGGTGCTGAAACTGCCTCTGTAAGGCTAATAACAGGCCATAAGATTAGAACTATGGGAAGGGCCTGAATTCTGCTAAAATGTAAGCATAGTTTCTATAATCCCTTACTGCTCAGGAGTCACGTGGCCAGAGGTCACAAGGTTTGTGACTTCCCCAATTGCTCCTATAGATTACATGACTATTGTAGAACCTAAGATTGCTCTTTTGAGATGCTTGTCAGATTTTTGCATTCAGGCAAATTGAGTGACCCCATTGGGAGCCAGGACTCATAACTCAACCAATCCTGTGCCCCACCCAGGAAGTCCAGAGGCGGACTCAGTGCAGGTGAGGTGGCACAGGATTGGACCATTTTCCACATCCCTATGATTTCATCCCCAACCAATCAGCAGCACCCATTCCCTACGTCCTCTGCTAACCAAACTATCCTTGAAAAGCCCTAACCCTCTGAGCCTTTGGGAAGACTGATTTGAATCATAACTCCAATTTCCACATCATTAGCCTAGCATTAATTAAACTCTTTCTTTACTGTAATAGTACAGTCTCAGTGAATTGGCTTTGTCTGTGCAGTTAGGCAATTAAAAATCAATTAACCCCAGAAGTTCACCTCTGAAGTTATGAAAAAGATAAACCTTTCTTACTGTGTGAGGCAATTTGTTTCAAGGTTTTCTTGGATTTTGACTTGCATCTTTATGTCCGGGTTCAGTGGCTCATACCTATAACCATAGTACTTTGGGAGGCCGAGGCCAGAGGATCACTTGAGGCTAGGAGTCTGAGCCCACCCTGGGCAACATAGGGAGACCCTGTCCCTACTAAAAATAAAAACTTAGCCAGGTGTGGTGGCATGTGCTTGTAATCTCAGCTACTTGGGAGGCTGAGGCAGGAAGATCCCTTGAGCCTAGGAGTTCAGGGCTGCAGTGAGCTATGAACATGCCACTGCACACTAGCCTGGGTGACAAAGGCAGACCCTGTCTCAAACATTAACAAATAAAACATATTTAAACAGTAAGCCTGGAAAGATGAGTCAGAATGAATTCTTGAGAGCTCATATGCCAGGAATCTGGATACAGTGCTGTGGACAGAGAGACTACATTAAGAGTCTTGGGAAAAGGGGTAGCACTGTTGGAAGCAACTTGAATGTAAGAAAAAAAGGGCTGGGTTCTTATCAACAGTCCATACAAGGTTTCATTAAATAGCCTTCTTATGGGGCACTAAAAGTGAGTGTAGAAAAAGCCACAATCGGACAGAAAATGGTAGGAACCTCTTAAGATGTGGAGGGAGGGGGCCATGTTACCTCTGTATTTTGCTTTGCTAAGATAACTACTCTTAGGCTGGGTGCAGTGGCTCACGCCTGTTAATCCCAGCACTTTGTGAGGCTGAGGCAGGTGGATCACCTGAGATCAGGAGTTCTAGACTAGCCAGCCAATATGGCAAAACCCCATCTCTACTAAGACTACAAAAAAACTTAGCTGGGCGTGGTGATGCATGCCTGTAATTCCAGCTACTCAAGTGGCAGAGGCAGGAGAATTGACTGAACGTGGGAGGTGGAGGTTGCAGTGAGCCCAGATCATGCCATTGCACTACAGCCTGGGTAACAGAGCGAGAATCTGTCTCAAAGAAAGAAAAAAAAAAAGCACCCACTCTCATTATCTAATGAGGATCAAAGCAGATAATGTGATAATCAATTACAAGATAAATCCTCAATTAGATAAAACTAACTAATTGGGTTAGTTTTCAGTAATTACTGCTCAGTGGAATGAAAAAGTACTCTCCTGTCCCTCACCTTGGGAGTCAACGTACAGCTATAAAATTAATTTTAAAAGACCTATCCAAAAGGAAGGCCTTGTCCTGTGCCTGAAGGTTGCTAAACTTGCATTTCAAAGAAGTTGTAAAACATTACAAGCTGCTTTATTTTTCATAAAACCTCCATCTGGACCAGTTACAGTATATGTAGTAATTATCTTTTCCATGCTCTCAATAATTACCTTTTCGATCAGTTTTTAAAGTATTTTCCATTCAACTTTCATTTTAAGATTAACAATACAATTATTAAATCATTGATTCCTTTAACTTCTTCTCTTAGAGCCCTAAGGTAAAGCTCAATTACTAAGACAAATAATTACATGCTGTTGATGTATCATCTTAGAGATCAAAATCTAGGGGCATGAAATTTCAGTAACATTTTTGGCCAAGAAAATCTGGAAAAGCTGGCTGCCAATATCTGATGTTAAAGGAAAACATGAATTCTGACTTCAAAAGGAGTTCAATGATACTTTCTAAAGTCTGACCATACCAAGTCAAACTTAAATTGAGAGTCAAATGTTATTTCCTTTTCATTCAAACCAAAGTGACTACTAAGGGCTCGACACAATCCTGGGGAGACAGGTATTAACGATATAGTCTTTGTACTCACGGAATACAGAATGATGGAAGTTATTATGGCATATTGTAATTTACCAATGTGTTAAAATACTTATTGTCCTATTGGTGTGAGCTGAGAGCTCAATAGATAACCCAAACTGGCAAGAGAAGGGTTATCAGAGGATACCATCCCTGAAATGAGGCTTCAAGATGACTAAACTGGCCCTAAAGGGGAGGAAGTACAGTCTTCAATGAGCACCCAGAGCAGATTCAAAGGCAAGAAGAGACCACAGGATGGGGTAGTGTATGAGGAATTAAATTGCAAGGGATGGATTACTAAGGGTTTCACATGCCAAGCTAAACAGTTGGACTTTATTTTGGAAGCGGCAGGAGTCACTGAAAGACACCTGAGCTCAGAAGCCATTGGATTGGGTTACTTTTCAGTAATTACTGCTCCAGCTGAGATGAGGACAATGACTTGCCTTGCCTAGAGGAGGAGACCCTCTAGCGGTTGTTTCAGTGCAGAGGTATAGTGTGGGAATTAGGAGGGAGGTCTGGGCTGGAAGTACAGATGAGAAGCCTCAGTGCGTGGGATGGCTGAGCTCAAGGGTATAGTTGATGGTTCTCAAGGAGAGGAAAGGAGAAGTCTTAAATCTTGAGATGGACTACCACTGACACTAGGAAATTTTCCTGGTTAAGGGTGCCCAAGGAGGAAGCCCCACAAATCCTGGGGTGCTAATGAGGCCAAACAGCATTTCTTTTTCTGTGTGGGCTGCATAACTTGCATAGATAATTCTGTTTGCTGGGCATAGCCGTACTATATAAATTCCGTTTGCTTGGCATAGCTGTACTATATAATCTATTTTCAACTCAACTTATAAATTCATGCCCTTTGTCTCAAAGGCAAAGGAGTAATGAAATACTTGTGATGCGATGCAATGCAAAACATATTAACATTGAACAGAAACAGCAATAACAACAGCAAAAGATACATATCACTCCTAGAACTGCTTATACCCAGATACCTATTTCTACCAACCAGTTATACACTTCACATCCTTAAACAACCAACTAAATCTTGAAATCTTGACTAAGCTTCCTTTTTTTTTTTTTTGAGATAGAGTCTTGCTCTGTCACCCAGGCTGGAGTGCAATGGCTCGATCTTGGCTCACTGCAACCTCTGCTTCCCAGGTTCAAGCAATTCTTGTGCCTCAGCCTCCCAAGTATCTGGGATTACAGGCGCCTGCCACCACCCCTGGCTATATATTTGTATTTTTAGTAGAAATGGGGTTTCACCATGTTGGCCAGGCTGGTCTCAAACTCCTGACCTCAGGTGGATTGGCCTGCCTTGGCCTCCCAAAGTGCTGGGATTACAGGCATGAACCGCCATAGCTGGCCCTAAGCTTTCTGCAGCCCCTCTCACCTTCCACCTGAAACAATGAGGCTATGCTTCAGATTATTACTTTTTATCCTTTTTTTTTTTTTTTTTTTTTTTTTAAGACAGTTTTGCTCTGTTGCCCAGGCTGGAATGCAGTGGCATGACCTTAGTTCACTGTAGTCTTGACCCCCCAAGTTTAAGCAGTCCTCCCACCTAAGACTCCTGAGTACCTGGGACTTTAGGCACATGCCCCCACACCTGCCAATTTTTGTATTTTTTAGTAGAGACAGAGTTTCGCCATGTTATCCTGGGTGGTCCTGAACTCCTGGCCTCAAGTGATCGGCCTGTCTTGGCCTCCCAATGTGCTGGGATATTAGGTATGAGCCACTGCGCCCGGCCTTCACTTTTATTTTCATCATTATTCCCTTTGTTCTTGAAAAACAAGCACTCATTCCACTTGTAGATGAGCAAAGTGCCTAGTACAGTGCCTGACACAGAAAACACTGAGTAAATGAGTTGTTATTGCCTGCTGTTGAAAACATGGTCCTCTCCCTGAATCACTGATTGGGGTGCCCATTAGTCTAATTCTCCTCTCTACTTTGTTATGCCAGTTCTCTCTACATACATGTACAAGGTATTACATCTCCAACACATTTGCACTATAGGTTACAACTGTGAGGCACTGTAACTGAGCTGAGATCTCCACTGGGAGAAGGGAGAACCAGGTATCATTTGTTATTTATATTTGCTTCTCTCAGGATGCACTTCTCCCAATGCACTTCTCTCGTTTATAATTTATTTGTATGTGATGTGCACCGCACAGAAGGCATGAGAATAGTTAAATTACTGAATCATAAAACGTCAGCACCTTTCCTAATAATGTATCTGAGCAGATGGCAAACAACTACTTTTATGGCTTGTTTCTCCATTACACGTAGAAATATTTATTAACATTGTATTTCTGTCACATGTGTGCAACCAGCAAGAAACCAAGTTAGGCAGCTGCCACTGCGGCTGGGGGAAAAGAGTGTGACTGGTGATCCACTCTGGTTTCTGTCTTAGCAGGTGACTAAGCAAAGCCTCAGCATGAGGGAGGGGGGAGCAAGGAACACCACTTACTCCCTTGATGCTAGAAACTGCTGAACAAGGCAACCCCATCAGCAGTCGGGAGCAATCCTTATAACAAAACACTGTGTTTTATCAGATCTGAGATATCACTGATCATAAACATACATTATTTTTTGTACTACTGAGAAAGCAAAAGCATGCAAGATGGGAGGTTTTTTTGTTTTTCGAGACAGAGTAGTGCTTCTGTTGCTAAGGCTGGAGTGCAGTGGCATGGTATCGGCTCACTACAACCTCGACTCCTAGGTTCAAGGGATTCTCTTGCCTCAGGGTCTCTAGTAGCTGGGATTATAGGCATGCATCACCATGCCTAGATAATTTTTTATATTTTTAATAGAGATGGGATTTTGCCATGTTGGCCAGGCTGGTCTCCAACTCCTGGCCTCAAGTGATCTGCACACTTCAACCTCCCAAAGTGCTGGGATTACAGGTGTAAGTGACCGTGCCCAGCCTAAGATGGGAAATTGAACAGGGAAGCCCCAGTTGAATCCAGGGAACCAAAAGGCCACAAAGAAATATGCCATGTAGAAAGGGATGGCAAGGAGCCTTTCATGTTTCAACCTGGGAACTGGGCAGACGGGAATAATCTCCCTTGAAGATTCGAACCCTAAGTCAGCAGTCACTCGCATTTGCATTCTGAACTCACCACCACTGTGGTTCAAATGCCCTCACACAGGGAATCTAAACTTTGGTATTAGTTTAGTAGCAAATCAGGTGACCAGCAGAGGCAGACACTGAAGAAATGAACTTCCATGGCAATTTTAAGATGTATCCCAATTTCAGATGCTAACTATAAAAATATGCACATCTGTGAATAGACATACAGGAACCTCCACCTACTGGAAGGCCCATTCCGGGAGTTATTCAGGGTTTGGAGCTAAGCATACCAAAGTTAAGAATAAGGCAAGACAGAAACCAAAGACTCAAAAACAAGATGAAGTCTGGCAAGTTACTCATTGAAAGGAATGAAAGCACATCAGAGACAGGCAGTGTCACTAAGGACTCTGCAGCCAGGAGCAGGTTGAAGACAAGCAGGCTGGGGCTTAGGCGACAGCTTTGTCTGCTTGTTTTCTGATTTCAGGAGTCAGGAGAGAAGCTATCCCACCTTCAATTCCTCATCGATAAGATACAGGAAATACTTTCTAGAATTACAGAGGAAATGAAATATGCAACTGTATTTTAAGTCTTTTACATACTGTAAAAGCATTGTGCCAACAAAATTATACTTATTATTCTAGATATAAATATCCCGAATGCTCCTTTAGTCAGATTTTGTTGTTGTTGTTGTAATTTTCACTTAGCAGAAGGCTGTATATAAATCAAGCCCTCAGTAAATCTTTATTTAGGGAATATATAAATACTGCCAACATCTGGCCCTAGCCCTATTTGGCCTCAAATTCCTGAGGGCTGGTTACCACTGTTGCTGAAAATAGAAAGGGAAAAACAAGAACAAAATCCACCAATCCAAGACAGGATGTATTTGTGCTTAATTAAACAAGCACACAGTACTCTCACATCCACCCTTGGTCTCCCTAAAACTCATCCCTGCAAAACCAAGATACAAGCTGGAATGACATGATGTTTTCACAACAGCAGACTGAAGCTAGACTCCAGAAGAAAACTTTACAATATATTAAACCTGATAGAAGACAGGCAGCTTCAAAACAAGAAGATTGTTAATTACTGGCAAAAAGACCCTCAAGATCATCAAAGAGCACCTTGGGAGAAGAGATTTAATTCTAGGTCACCTGGAATATCCTGATAATCAAGCTTATCAGCAGAGATAAGACAGAAAAAGGTCCTCACCTGGGCACAGTGCTTCCAGTGGGAGGCGGAGCTCTGTGGCTGGGAGTGAGAAATCCCAGGTGGAAGATGAGGACTTCCATTTCCAATGTAGCCCTGGGTACTCAATGAGGGCTTTGTGGCTCAGGGAGAAAGAGGAGAGAATGGAGACTTGGGTTTTTCCAGGCTCTCTCTTCATCCATCACATGTTTCTGGGTGGACTTGTCCATAAAATGAAGAGCCACAGGATGATCTAGGGCACAATCTGTATCTTACACTTCAGGATTCTAGATTTTCCAGGATGGCAGTATTTAAGGAAAGGTATTCTGTGCTGTTTATTATCTGTTGTCCACCCCCAACCTTTTTTTTTTTTTTTGCCTTGGAATGAAGGGTACAAAAAAAGAGAGAGAAAATCAAATAAATATGAATTAATAAAGACCAAGGTAGCTACACAGAACACTAAAAGAATGAGTCAGAATGTGAAGCAACTGAGAAGCACCAGCGTATATCAGTGCAAAACACCAAGAGAGCTGCCTATCTTCTCTCTGCTTTAATACATTGTAAAGTTGTCTTCTAGAGTCTAACTTTGGTCTGCTATTGTGAAAATACCATGTCATTCCAGCTTGTATCTTGGTTTTGCAGGTGTGAGTTTCAGGAAGATGGAGGTGAATGTGAGAGTACTGTCACAAATGTATTCTGTCCTGAATTGGTGGGTTTTGTTTTTTGCTTTTCCCTTTCCATTTTCAGCCCTCAGAAATTTGAGGTCAAAAAGGGCTGGGGCCAGATGTTGGCAGTATTCACTAAATTGGGATTTACTAAGGGCTTGATTTATGTATAGCATCCTGCTAAGTGAAAATTACAACAAAAGAGAAAACAGAATCTGACTAAAGGAGCATTCAGGATATTTATATCTAGAATAAGTAAAATTTTATTGGCCCATGCTTTTTGTTTTCTTTTTTTGAGATGGAATCTCGCTCTGTCACCCAGCTCACTGCAACCTCCACCTCCCAGATTCAAGCGATTCTCCCACCTCAGCCTCCCAAGTAGCTGGGACTACAGGTGTGCATCACCATGCCTGGCTAATTTTTTTATTTTTAGTAGAGATGGGGTTTCACCATGTTGGCTATTCACTCCTGACCTCAGATGATGGGCCTGCCTCAGCCTCCCAAAGTGCTGGGATTATGTGTGTGAGCCACTGCACCAGGTCACGCAATGCTTTTATAGTACATAAAACATTTAAGATACAGTTGCTTATTTTATTTCTTCAGTAATCCTAGAGAATATTTTCTGTATCTTATCGATGAAGAACTGAAGCTGAGATAGCTTGTCTCCTGACTCTTGAAGTCAGAAAACAAGTAGACAGAGCTGTAGAATGCACAAATGCAAAACATTAAAGGGGAGGTCCAGAAAGCAGAATGGAGTGTAGGGGAGTTTCTGAGGTAATTTAAGGTGGGAGTAAGAGGCCCAGGATGAAAATGATCATCTGGCGACCATGGAGAGTGGTTAAAATTGGGAAATGAACTGAGTGGTGAGAGATATGGGAAATCTGGAAAGAGGCTAAGTTGTCATAGTCTTTAAGTATACCATGCAACATACTCAGGAGCTGAGCTTTTTAAAGCACAGGTCCATGTTTGGTCAAGGAGACTTGAAACTTCTTTCCATTCATTTTATTATGAACACTTGTATGAGTAACTCTTTCAGAATGTTTCTATGGGGGCTGTTTCAGTTAACAAAGCAGAGAAAAGCAGACACCTGTTCAAAACACTAATTTTTAAAGAGTGATCTCAATGTTTTTTGTGTTTTTTTTTTTTCCAGATATTCCTCACACAAGAATGTCTGTAGAAACATAGAACTTTTAACAATGGATAACTCTGAGAAGACCCAACCCACAAGTTTCCTGTAGATTAAGAGAGAAAAGAAAAACAAAAACATGGGCAATCTTAATTTGCCAAGTAATAAAAAATTTTTCTGGGAAACTGGAAACAAGGTTTATTTCACCTCAGTAAGGTTGTTAGCCAGCATTTTTGTTGGACTCAAGTTCTTAAAGACTCAAATATTTCCTATTCTCAACCTCTGGCTTACAGCTAAACACTCAACAGTTCTTATCTGGGGGCCGGCCCTACTTGATAAGGACTTAGAAAAACGTACTAAAAAAAATATGTTCAAACAAATCTTTCCTGTGACAGTAGCAGTCTTTTCCTCTATGAAAAAATCTGGCTCTTAATCTGCAAAAATTCACTGCCAAAGAAGAGATCTGTGGGCTGTGGGTTTGCCCAGGACGCTAATAGTGCTAACTGCTGCACTCCCTTAGGAGCACCTTTCAGACCCGAGGCCATTGTACAAACACAATGTCATATTATATTCCATTCCACTGCTATTTCATAATTTAGAAATTAAGGAATAAAAAACTTAAATAGCTTAGGGCATAAATTAAGTCCAAGTCAAGGTTTAAACGTTTAAACTGAAGCCTGTCTGGCTACATACCCCGTTTCCTCAGAGATGGGCTCTCATTAGTGGTTTGGTAAGGCAAATCTTTTTTTATTTGCATTTTTAAAGGGAATATTGGTGTGTTGTTGTTTTGTTTTTTGAGATAGAGTCTCGCTCTGTCACCCAGGCTGGAGTGCAGTGGTGTGATCTTGGCTCACTGCACCATTCACCTCCCAGGTTGATTCTCCTGCCTCAGCTGCCCGAGTAGCTGGGACTACAGGAACAACTATGCTGAACTAATTTTTGTATTTTTTGTAGAGACTGGATTTCACTATGTTGGCCAGGCTGGTCTCAAACTCCTGACCTCAAGTGATCACCCACCTCAGCCTCTGAAAGTGCTGGGATTACAGGCAGAAGCCACCACAACTGGCCTGTTGTCATCGTTGTTTTTAATGCAACTTTCAGGAAGAGTCTGTTTTTTTCCCCTAATTTTATAGAGATATAATAAAAATTGTACATATTCAAGGTGTACAATGTAATGATTTGATATACATATAGATTGTGTATTGATTACTACAATCAACTTAATCAACACATCCGTCATCACACAGTTACCCTCTGCACGGAGAGGGAAGAGAGTAAGGAGACTTACTGATCTCCAGAACGTATTCATCTTATAAATAAAAGCTTATAAACTTTGACCAACATCTCACCATTTCTCCCATGCCCCAGACCCTGACACTCACCATTCTACTCTTGGCTTGTGAATTCAACTTTTTTTAGATTCTACATATAACTGAGATCATACAATATTTGTTTTTCTGTGTCTGGATTGTTCCACTTAGCATAATGTCCTCCAGGTTAATCTATGTTGTTGCAAATAGCAGGCTTTCCTTATTTTTATGGCTAAATATTATTGCATCCTGTATATATACCACACTTTCTTTAACCATTCTTAGGATAAATGGCATTTAGGTTGTTTCCGTATCTTTGCTATTGTGAATGATGCTGAAATAAACACGTAACTGAAGATACCTCTTTTGATTTGATGTCTTTTAAATATATATCCAGAAGTGGGATTGCTGGATCATACAGTTCTATTTTTATGAAACTTCGATACTCATTTCCATAATGTCTGTACCAATTTTCACCCCAACTAACAAGGTACTAGGGTTCCCTTTCCTCCATATCCTTCCCAAAACTTGTTATACTTTGTCTTTTTGACAACAGCCATCCTAACAAAGGTGAGATAATATCTTACTGTGGTTTTCATTTGTATTTCTCTAATGATCAGTGATGTCAAGCACCCCTCCCTCCCTCCCTCCCCCTCTCCCCCCCTCCCCTCCCTCTCTCCCTCTCTCACCTCCCCCTCTCCCTCTCTCCCCTCCCCTTCCCCCCTCCCTGTTTTTCTTTCTTTCCAGACAGAATCT
>PVKV010012030.1:0-67618 GCA_004027835.1 Alouatta palliata | reverse complement strand
GTGCAGACATGATGGGAAGAGTGTCTTGTGCTCCAAATGGACTTCACGGGTCTGTAGAACCCAGGCTATCTCAACATAGTGTATTTTGGTCAGATGAGCAACAGGCTGCACTATATGGTGATCGGTTCCATTTTGCTGAGTGTATCTCTGAGGCTCTGAGTGGCTCTGTATGCCCCTAGGATGGGATAGTGGTGGAGGATAGAGCATGCCCAATAGATCCAAAGTCAGGAAAGATCTGAAATGTTTAACTTTTGCTGAGGCTGAGAGACAGGAATGAACCCTCTTCCTGGATGGGAATTTCTACTCCACTGATTGACAGTAAATAAAACGGTGAGCCAGTGCACCTCAAACCCATGTTTTCTACTACATTAATGTGATTGGTTCCGACATTTTCAAATTTCAAGTCATCAGAAGGATTTAGACTGTTTACAAAACAATAATTTATAAAGTCCTTAGCTGTAAATAGATGCACATACACAGAAGAAAGAGAGTGATATGCCCTTTACAAAACTGTCTTTTTTTTTTTTTTGAGATGAAGTCTTGCTCTGTCATCCAGGCTGGAGTGCAGTGGTGCAATCTCGGCTCAATGCAACCTCCACCTCCCAGGTTCAAGTGATTCTTCTGCCTCAGCCTCCTGAGTAGCTGACACTACAGGCACCACACCTGGCTAATTTTTGTATTTTTAGTTGAGACGGAGATTCATCATATTGGCCAGGCTGATCTTGAACTCCTGACCTTGTGATCTGTCCACCTCGGCCTCCCAAAGTGCTGGGATTACAGGCGTCAGCCACTGTGCCCACCTCCCAGTCTTTTAACAAGATATGCGCTTGATAAATATTTGTTAGCTGATTATAAGGATGAAACACTTCACCCACCCCACTTCGTAAATATGGTTGGATGACCTTCAGAGCAGGCAACTGGAAGAGAAGTTACCCCTGCTTCCCTGTCAGCTAGAGCAGTAGACACATGACATAGCCTGTAGTTTCTTGTGTAATTTGTATCTCTTCACCAACCCTTGTACGCAAACCACTGAGAAGCCAAAAGAAGAAAACAGAAAAAGAAAAAAAGAAAGAAGAAAGCAAGCAAACAAACTTATTTTTAAATTTTAAGCTAATATTTGGTCTGTCCTGAAATTATTATCTCATAGCATTTGTGTTCCATTATTTATTGCACCTATTTCATTTCCCTTAACGGAAATAGTGGCAAAAGCTGTACCTTGCCTGATGTTCGAACTCAGGACCTTCATAATATGAGACTGACAGGCGGCCTGCTGCTCTCAGAGAGCAACTGTTCCCAAGAGCTGACATCCAGATTATCAAATCTCATTTCCCAGACACTGCTGCTTTATCAAGTCCTAGCTTTTAAAGAGCACAATCAATGCTACTTAGAAATCACTCCTTATCAGCCAACACTGCACTGGAAGAACTCCCTGCCCAGACAGGTGGAGTCCACCTGTTTGCAGTATTCACATAATGTTAGGACCTTCTGGCCTGAGGGACCGGAAACTATTGAACCTGTCTTGCTGCTTTTTTTCCCTCTTGTGGCCCAATGATCTAGCTTTTCCCTTCTTCAGGATCTTAGTCATTCCTTTTTTTCTGTAGTCTCCTTTTTTGATAAGAAAACGAGAAGATCCTCAATTCATAATAGTTCCTTGATGACTAACTGAATGAATGAAGGAAGAAACAGCCTTCAAAATGCCTCCTGTTCATATGACTCTTACTGTGTGTCTCCACTTGCATCTATGTGACTGGAGACATTCACTCTACAAAAAACACAAACTGAACTTGTAATAATATCCTCCCTATTTTTCCCCAATTGTTTGTGCCATAAATTATACTAGGAGACTTAGGGAGTTTACTTCATGTAGTCTGATTGATTTTGCCAACAAAACTATGTATGCACTTTTTGGAAGTAACAGAGGCTCAGAGAAGTTAAGTCTTCTTTCTAAGGTGCCGAAGCTGCTAAGTGAGAAAGCCCAAATTGAGAAGCAGATATCTTCAGATTTTAAATGTGATTTTTTTCCATCTGCTCCAGCTCACAGTTATTCTGGCCCTTCTTTGCACTTAAGCCCATTCATTGATACACCAAGTATCTAATTTCAGACCTCTTTACTTACCTTTTGAGCTTAACTTTTGTTTTTTTTTTTTTTTTGAAACAAAGTCATGCTCTGTCACCCAGGCTGGAGTGCAGTGGTGCGATCTTGGCTCACTGCAACCTTCACCTCCCGGGTTCAAGGGATTCTCCTGCGTCAGCCTTTCGAGTAGCTGGGAATACAAGTGCCTGCCACCACACTCCACTAAGTTTTGTATTTTTAGTAGAGACGGAGTTTCACCATGTTGGCCAGGCTGGTCTCAAACTGCTGACCTCAGGTGATCCGTCTGCCTCGGCCTCTCAAAGTGATGCGATTACAGGCGTGATCCACTGCACCTGGCCTGGGCTTAACTTTTATGTTTTGTTTTATTTTATTTTATTTTAAGACAGGGTCTCACTTTGTTGCCCAGACACTGGCACGATCTCTGTTCACTGTAACCTCCACCTCCCAGGTTTAAGTGATCCTCCCACCTCAGCCTCCTGAGTAGCTGGGACTACAGACCCATACCATATACCCGGACAATTTATATATATATATACATATATATATTTTTTTAGAGACAGGGTTTCACCATGTTGCCAAGGCTGATCTCAAACACCTACTATCAAGGGATCTGACCACCTCAGCCTCTCAAAGTACTGGGACTATAGAAGTGAGCCACCATGTCTGGCCTTAGGCTTACCTTTCAAGTCAACTTTGACTCATTGTCCTCCTTCAAACACCACATTCAATGATTTGCCAGATAATGAACATTATTCTTGCACAACTCTTTTGAATCTATCAGTTACTTTCCACTCACTTAGTACATATTCACTAGGGAGATGCTTTGTGCCAGACACTGTAGCAGGATCAGGTAATTCAGAGGGAGTATAGATCCCCTAGACCACAAAAGAAGACAAAATAAATATGGACGAGGAAGATCCACCTCCAGATTCACCATTTTCAGTCTTTCTGTCATTTCCAGCTAAGTTACACCTTCAAAAATGTTTCAAAATAACTAAATAACTCTTTCAAACTCTTTCAATAATAGCACTCTTCTATATGCTGGACCACTCTTAATTTCCTGGTTATAACATGATTTTACTTTCTTTTAATTTCCGTCTTTGCTTTCTGCCTAAATTTTTATTTTGTGTTATGAAGTTGATTAGATCCATTGGTGGCTGGTGTTGTCAATTCTCCAATATGTTTGCTGATTTGTTGTGTACTAGGTCTACCAATAACTGAGAGAGGAGTGTTAATGCCTGCAACTCTGATTGGATTTTTCTATTTTTACCTGGCTTATCCAATTTTTCATATGAGTTTTGAAGCTCTGTGTCCTCATATACATTTGGGAGAGTATTCCCCTGGAAAATTGACAATCATAATCATGCAGCAGCCCTCATTATTCCTGGAAAGTGTCTCTGCTTTCAAATCCACTTTGATTTTGATATATACAGCACAGCTTTCTTTGATTAATGCTTGCATGAGGTATCCTTTCCCACTCTTTTCTTTCAATCTGAAAGAGTCTTATATATAAGCATATTGCAAGTGACTTTCTTATAGTCTGCATATTTATTTTTAATACATTTTTATTAATCTATCAATAAATTAATAATAAATTAATAAATTAATAATAATAATTAATAATTTATTAATATATTAATAAATAAATCTCTATTAATTAATGGGTTTAGATCATTTACATGTGATGTTGTTATAGATAAGTTTTTAGATAGATCAGTAGATCTATTTAATAATTTATTAACCTTCGTTCCCTTTGTTTTAATTCTATGTTCCTCTTTCTATCTTGTTTTGGTTTATTAAAATCTGGTTAGTAAGTGGTCTAGAGATTACCATATACATATGTAACTCTTCATAGTATACTTAGAATCAATATTTTACCATTCACGTTGAATATAGAAACTTCATCAAGAGTTAGGCCCTTCACCCTTACCCTTTGATGTTATGAATATAGTACGTCTAGGTACAATGACAACTGCGTCAGATAAAGTTACACTTTTTGCTTTCAATCATCAAACATACCTTAAGGAACTCAAGAGAAGAATAATAGTCTGTTACGTCTACCCAGACATTCTCTATTTCTGCTTTTGTTCCTTCATTGATGATGTTCTAAGTTTCCTTTTGTATCACTTTTCTTATCTCAAATCTTTGCTAATTCTTTTCCAGCAGTCTTGCCAGGAATGAGAATGTATTTATTTACCTTCCAATGAGAATATATTTATTTGCCTTTATGTCTGAAAGATACTTTGCTCCAAGTAGAATTCTGGGTTGATAGGTCGTTTTCTGTTGCTGCTTACTGAATGTTATGAAATTTTTTTCGGGTCCCTATGATTCGTGCTGAGAAATCTACAATCATGCATATGGTAGTTTTGCTTTTGTTTTCTGTTGGCTGCTTTCAAAATTGTTTTGTATTTTCTTAGTTTTCAGCAGTTTGATTATGATACGTCTTGCTATGGGTTTCTTTGGGTTTATCCTCTTTGAGGTTTGCTGAATTTTAAAAATCTGGTTTATATCTTTTGACAAATTTGATACATTTTCAGCCATTAATTCTTCAAAGTTTTCTCTCACAAAGACCTCTTTGTCCTCTTCTTTCCAGATTACAATAGTGTGAATGTTAGATTCCTTATTTTCTATTTGTCCCTGAGGCTCTGTTTATTTACAGAAATACTCCATTCTCCATATCGTTCAGATTTTGTAGGTATTCTTCTTTTTCAAGTTCGTTGACTTTTTTTCTAGTCATCTGCATTCTGTTATTAAGAGCATCCAATTAAGCTTTTTATTTGCCCTAATAGTTTTGGTGAATACATTTTTTTAACTCTTAAGTTTAAAATTGGTATTTACATATTCCAGATATTTGCTGAGACTTTCCACCTTTTCATTCCCTTCAAGAATGTTATCCCTAATTCTAGGAGCATTGTTATAACAGCTGCTTTAACGCATGTGTCAGATGATTTTGACATTGTGTCCTTTCAGTAATGTTATGTGAGGGTTCTCTTTGTCAGGTGAATTACAATCTCCCTGTTGTTTCTTATGCTGAATATTTTGGGGCTGTAACCTGGACTTCTTCATATTATGTGATGAGACACTGTGTCTTGTTGACATCTTAAGGATAATATTGCTGTTTTTGTTTTTGCAGGCAGACAATTGCCTTGTATTCAAGTTCCAAGTACCAACCAGCCTTCCATGTGTTGTTATTACAAAGATAACTCTACTTGCAAAGCCTTTACAGGGCTGTTCAGAGGTCTCCGGAGTGTGTGTGACCCAGTGGTCAGTGAGGACTGGAAAGTGGGCCATTGCTCAGTTCAGTTCTCAGGCTCTTTTTAGGTAAATTGTTGGGATTAGAGTCACTTATTCACAGCTGGCAGGTGCATCCACAAGTTCACAAGCAACTTTATGGGTTTGCTTTCTACGGTATCTGTCCAGGCACATTCTAGTTACTTGACACATCCTGGTTTCAGTCCCCTGACCAGAAAGCAGGGGCTGTATTTACCCAGGTGGCTCTTCCCTGTACTTTTCATGAATGTCTCGCATTTAGGATGAAGCCGCAGGCAGAAACAGGGAGAAAAGAGCAATTGCACGTGTCCCTTGGTTTCACAGGTCCTTGAAGGAACAGAATATAATTACATGGTAGATCTATGCTATACTGAATGCCAGTAGAGAGCCATCACCAGCCCTGTATTGTTGCTGCCCCTACATCTTGAGCCAGAGAAGCATCCTGTGCTCAGACACGGACTTGGGTTTGGAGGGCTGAGGTCCAAATAATAAAGTCTGGAGAATGTGGGCATCGATCCCACTACCTCTTGCATGCTAAGCAAGCGCTCTACCACTTGAGCTAATTCCCCTTGTCAGAGAAGCTGTGTTTGTCCTTAGTGGGTGGCATAGAACACAGGTGATTTCAGGGCCTGCAGCGTGAACGCAGGGCTCCTGTAAGGGCAGATCTTCTCATTGACAGCCCAGGGCAAGAGCACAGTGGCTACGCACTCTCTGCCAGGTAGGAGGAGAAAAGGGAACAAGGAGAAAGTCACAAAGGGAAAACTTGCGCTGCCAAAATGTCAAGTTTAGGGTATTCCGGGACAGAAAAAGGCACGTCCCAGCAGAGGAAGCCTGCCTAGACCTGCCTGGCTAAAGTGTCACAGATTAAAATAATAATAATAATTAAATAATTAAAAAGGAATAAATGATTTAATGTTTGTGTGTGTGTTTATAAAAGTGGGATGGCATTATCACTTCTTCCTTGTGGCTGAGACCCTCTGGGTGTTGTGAGATGGTAGAGATTTCTGGAAGGCAAAAAGCTCCTGCTGTTTTCACAACTAGGCCCTTTCAGGAATGAGGCCAGTGTGCTGACCGCTACACTAGGAAACCCCTGGAGAGTGCTTCCTTTACTGACATCTGAGATGTGGGTTGCCTCCTTGCTAAGGTGTGCCATGTACAAGTTATATGTCCAACTATATGTCAGAACAACAACAAAATTACAGAGTAGAGCCATAAAGAATAAGAGACAAGATCATATCAGAGTGTAAGAATATGTAAAATATCAAAGTAAGTATCAAAACTGAGCTATGCAGAGAAGCAGTGGACACAGGGTGGAGAAAACCAGGCTATGTGTTTGTGTGAAATGCACATGGAGGAAGCAGTGATTAAAAATCCTGGCCACCTGGAGATAAGTTGGGAGAGTATTATGAAAACTTAAGAGTAATTGAGAAAATCCCAGGCAAAAGGCTTAAATAATTAAAGCAACATATTAGAGAAAGGTGTTTAGTTTTGAATGTCAGAACTTAAACATGAGAAAACAGTAACTGGAGAGAAAGGGAGAGAAGTCATAAAGACATTAAAGGATTGAGGTTTATCCATATTTATTGTGTCAGTTCCTGAGGTGGACAGCAGGAGTCTTTCTCCAGCACCATGTCCATCACACTTCACAGTGCAAAATGCATCCTCCATAAACACTGTAGCATGGATGAAGACAGAGGTGAATGAAAAGGAAGAAAATAATTCTGGAGATGTTGTGCAGGAAGGATCTATAGTATTTGTCAAGACATTGGGTGGAGAGATTTGACGGAGAGGAGACAAAGACACTGGGAAGTCTTGAGCCTACTGTGGTAGACACAAGAGATTCCGAATTTCTATCTGATGAATGAATCCACTCGTTGATCTGTATTTGTTTTGTGAATGAATGTTACATGAATGACCTGGTGTGGAGAAAACAGAGGGCGAGACTATGTGCTAGGGTAAAGCAAGAGCTCGTGTTTTTGTTTTTTAATTTAAAAAGAAATCTGCTTTTCATTTCTGGTTTTCCTATTTAAAGCTACATGATTTGAGGAAAATGGTTTAACTCCTCTGACCTTCAGTGTCATCTACAAAATTTGGATAATGATACTGAGGGAAGCTGGAAAGCCATATCAACCAACTTACATAAAAAATAGTAAACATCCAGTTCAATTTCTAATGCATGGTGCTGAAAAGTCCTTGTATTTGGAATATTGTTCACTTTTAAGGAACCTGCTCTCAAGAGCCGATGAGAGACTTTTTTAGTGCAGTTTTAGTTTACTTTTGTTTTTTTTAGTGCAGTGTTTTTTTTTAGTCACTGCTGTTTTGCTCATTTAGTTGGCACCAACAAGTCTCTGTGAACATAAAAATAAAATAAAAATAAAGATTGTGGAGGAATAGAATACAAACACATAGTAAGGTGAGATTCGTACAATGGAATGCAGTAAAGGATTTGTGCCTGATTCTTTTTGCATTCTCTTTGAATCATTGTTAGCCCTTATTCTAAGTCCTCAATTATTGTCATCCTTCTCCCAACAAAATTGTTTCTCTCCACCACGGATATTCTGCTAAGATTCTCTGCTTAACCATCTTGACCTCCTGAACACGCTCTTTGTACTGAGACCCTGATTTATGCTCAAATGGTGCTCTTCCATAGCGGGTCTTCCTGCTTTTCCCAAAGAGCATTCAATTTTTCAAGCCATTTAGGGCTCTTTCCTTACCCAGTATCTATGTGAAACCTTAGAGGGAAGCCTATTCTTTGCAGGAAAAGAAGCCTGCTGGATTCTAACCTCAATCTATAAATTCACTGGGGTAACTGGGGTTAGCTCAGATTAGCACATGGGGTTAGCTCCGTTAGTCTAGACCTTGCTCTCTGAGAACTGGATGGTGCTGCTACTTCCCACAGAGGCTGAATAAAAAGAGGCATCTGCAGGCAGGAGACAGTGCTGTGGTAGTTGCTGGATGATTTCTTCTGACCATGAGCTATCCCTCTGACCTGGTGGAAGAAGGGTGACAAAAACTGGAGACTTGAAAAACAGGTAAAAAGGAAACAAAGATTCAAAAGAATTTTAAAAGAATCATGCGCAAATTCTTAGATTCTTTTATCCGAATCCATACTTTATAATAATATCTTACTAATACCTTGCTATGTATCTGTATTCTATTCCTCCATAATCTATTTTATTTTTATGTGCACAAGAAGTTGGATGCTACCTACCAAATGAACAAATCAGTCATGACAACAGAACTGTACTAAAATCTCTCATCAGATATTGATACAGTCAAGCCCCTCATTAATGCCTATGACACAAATTCAGCATGAGAGGCCAGCTTTCCACAGGGAGAAGGCAACCAAAGCAGTAGCTAATCCTTACTGAGGGGTTCCTACGACCCACATCCATCTCTAGGTGCGGAGATTCAGCCACAGAATCCCACAGTCCTCATTTTTCGTATGAAGAAACATGTGAGGGATTTACCACCGCAGTCAGTCCTCGTGTATCATCAGTGTTTCAGCGAAGGCAACTAGCCTTCTGTGCAAAAAGCTCTCATAACCCCCAGTTGCCTTGATAGGTAAAAGTATGTTTATGGCAGTGTTAGAAAAACATGGGCACAAAGGTCCCAGAAAGATGACTAGAAGAAGGCGAGGCTAAAGTTGTCAAGATGACCAAGTCCCTGATTTTCCTCCTGAAAGGTGAATGTGCCACTTCCTCATTCCCAAACCCTTTACTGCTTCAGGATTCCCTCACAGAAGACACCATCACACCACTCCTTACATATTTTTGTTTGTTTCCTATTTGTCCCCACTCCTGCCAACTGGGATGTAGTTTCACAAAGGTAGGAATATTTGGGTTGTATTCACTCTTAACCCAAAACAGCCTCTTAACAAGATACGCGTTAAAGAAATATTTGTTGGATGATTAAAAGAATAAATTACTTCACCCACCCACCCAGTAATTACTGTTGGGTGACCCTGAGAACAGGAAGTTGAAAGAGAAATTTCCCCTGCTTCCTCTGTCAGCTAGGAAGACAAATTACACGACATAGCATGTAGTTTCTGATGTAATCTACTCAATTTACTCTTCTGTTTTCACCATTCATTTTACTCAAACCACCAGAAAGTCGAAAAAACAACAAAACTTAAATAATTTTTCCATTTTCTGGAATACTGAGTCAGTCTTCAGATCCTTATCTGGCAGCATTTATGTTCCGATCCGATATTTAGCGTATCTAACTTCTATGGCAAAAGCAGTATCCTCTCTGAAGTTCGAACTCAGGATCTTCAGATTATGAGACTGACATGCTGCTGGCTGCACCAAGAGGGTTCCAGCTTAGCCCTAGCCAACATCCACCTTACTGAAGTTTATTTCCCACCTGCTTTATGGTTTCAGCTTTCAAAAACCACAATAATCGTACTTGGAAATTACTCCGTATAAATCAGTGCTGCACTAGGAATATTCACACCCAAGAACAGAGAAGTCTACACCTTTCCAGTATTCAAAGGACCGTCTGGGTTCTGCATTACCAGGATCAATTGTACCTGTCTTTTGCTGCTTTTTCCCTTTTGTGGCCCAATGAAATGGCTTTTCCTTCCCTCAGAGACCTTAGTCACTCTTACCCCTTCCATGGTCTCCTTTGTTGAAAAGAGACAGGAGGTTCGCAGTTTATGATAGTTCACTGATGAATTGAATAAACGAATGAAGAAATAGTCATCAAACATGTCTCTAGACCATACTACTGTTTTCCCTTTATATCTGCACTTGCATCTACATGACTGTCTACATGACTGGAGACACTGCCTCTACAAAAAACACAAACACTTACAATAGTAACTAGCTTGTTTTTTCTTGTGTGCTATTAATTATGAGATTTATTGCATTTACATAGTCCAATTGAATTTTGCTAACAAAATGATGTATCCTAATGTGCACTTTCTTTCTTTTTTTGAGACAGAGTCTTGTACTGTCACTCGGGATTGGAATGCTGTGGTGTGATCTCGGCTGATTGCAACCTCCGCCTCCCGGGTTCCAGCGATTCTCCTGCCTCAGCCTCCCCAGTAGCTGGGATTACAGGTACCTGCCACCATGACCAGCTAATGTTTTGTATTTTTAGTAGAGACAGGGTTTCAACATGTTGGCCAGGCTGGTCTTGAACACCTTGCCTCGTGATTCACCCACCTCGGCCTCCCAAAGTGCTGGGATTACAAGTGTGAGCCACCACGTCCAGCCACTAATGTGCACTTTCTGGATGTACTGGAGGCTCAGATAATTATTATTTCTATGGGGCCGAAGCTGCTAGGTGGCAAAGCCTGAACTGAGAAGCAGATTTTTTTTTTTTTTTTTTAGATTCCAAAATGTGTCTTTTCTCTGCTCCTGCTCATGATCTCTCTGCCTGTTTTTCTCGACAGTAGTCTATTCATTCATACACCAAATATCTAATTCTCAACCTCCTCCTGGGTCTAGACTTCCAAGTCAACTTTGACTCTGTCTTCCTTCAAACACCACATTCAATGGTTTGCCAAATACTGAACAATATTCTTGCATATCTCTTTTGAATCTATCAATTCCTTTCTACTCATTCAGTAGATATTCACTGAAGAGATGCTCTGTGGTAGACACTGTAATAGGCCCAGGAAGTTCAAAAGAAATTTGGCCAGCCGGGACCTCAAGAAAAGGCAAGATAAACATGGACAAGAAAAGAGTCACTTACAGATTCACCACTGTCAGTCTTCCTGTTATTTATTTCAGTAACTGTTTCAGAAATATCAGTGTCAATAATGTCACTTTTCTCCACTCTGACCATTCGTGATTTCCTAGTTATAATATGATCTTGCTTTTCTTTGAATTTTTGGCTCGTCTTTCTACATAAATTGTGATTTTGTTTTATAAAGTCTATTAGATCCTTTGGTGGATGGTGTTGTTCATTTCTCTGTTTGCTGATTTGTTTTCTACTGAATCTATTAATTACTGAGAGAGGAGTATTAACGTCTACACCTGTAATTGGATTTTTCTATTTTCTTTCTGTTTTATCCACTTTGTTTACAAGTTTTGAAGCTCTGCAGCCAGAAACAGACTTAATTACAACAGTTGCATCCCTTCGGGGAATAGACACTTTATATAACATCTGTTTTATATCTGCGGGCCTCATCTCGTGTTAGGCAAGTGAGATAACCCCTATACTATGAAGACCCTCAGACTTCCTAAAGCTAAGCTACAGATCTAAATACACACACACACACACACACACACACACACACACACATATATATATATAAACATACACACACATATACATATACATACATACACATACACATATATTCAATTCTTTTTAAGGTATATCATGTAGAACTCACATATTCACACCATATAAGAAAACAGCAAAAATCACAAAACCATTGCAGACAACAACCATGGGGATTAAAAGATCAGCTTGTAGTAGAGGGATAAATATGAACCTTGAAGGATGCAGATGAGGAAGAATGCACATGAGTTGGAAGGAACAGGCATGGATGTAGAAATTCCTGTGTAAGGAAATATGCCTGTTCACTTGGGATGTGTACTGCACAAGTGCATGTCTGCCTGCTTGTGTGTGTGCCTGTTTATAAAATGAAAGATGTGAAAGGAAGTAGTGATGAAATGCCTGTGCACATGAAGACAATGACTGGGAAAACACTGAGACTTAAGAACGCTTGAAAAAATTTCCAGTCAGCTTACATGATGAAATTAACATTTAAGAAAAGAATGTTCAGTGTTGAATGTCAAAGAGCTTGGGAACAGGAAAACTGAAAACTGCAATTGAAGAAAAATTGAAAAGTTACAAAGAGATGAAAGAATTGAGGTTTCTTTACATTTATTTTGTCAGCCTCTGAAGTAAACAACATGAGTCTTTCCTTAGCTCCAGTGCCCATTATACTTTGTGGTGCAGACTACATTCTCCATAAACATGGTAGAATGGACATGAGATATATGAATGAAAAATAAGAGAAAGATTCTGGAGAGGTTGTGCAGGAAAGATCTATGGTATTTGTCAAGACATTGGTGTACACATTTGAGGGAGAAGTCTTGAAATTGTGTGGCACAGAAGAGGTCCTGAATTAATGTCTGATGAATGGAACAATAAATCTAGACATTTATAAGTATTTGTCAAATGAATAGAAGAATGAACAGATGAGCTGGTATGGAGGAAAACAGATGATGAGACTATGTGCTAAAATTAAAGAAAGAACAAGAGTTTGTGTTTTCTCATTGTGGTAAAATATACATAACACATTTTACATTTAAAATTTTAAGTGTTCAATTTAGTGGCACTAAGTACATTTATAAAGTGAACAACCACCACCCCACTACCCATTTCCAGAACTTTCTCATCATCATCAAATAGAAACTCTGTACATTAAACAGTAACTCTACATTTCCTTCTCCCCAAGAACCTCTATTCTGTCTACATGAATTTGCCTATTCAAGATGCCTTTTATAAGCAGAACCACAAAACAAGTTTTTAATTTAGGAACAATAAGCCTTCTGTATTTGGTTTTGCTCCTTACAGCTTCATATTCTAAACTCGGGTTCACTTGGCGGGTTCACAAACCACTTATGAGCTTGCTTTCCACACTCTGAGCAGGACTTTCCCTTTACTTGGAACTTCACTTCACAGTGCCCTGACCAGAAAGAAAGCTGGGTGTTATTTATCCTGCTCTTACAGTCCTGCAGTTTACAGGACTGCGCTGCATTTTGGGTTAAGCTGCAGAAAGGAGAGAAAATGAACAATCGGTTATGTCCGACCCTCTTGGGATCTCTTTGCTCCTTTTAATAAAAACAACTTACGAAATGGGTTTTGTGTATTGCTCATTTTAGGGGCCATTACTAGCACTGTTTCTTTACCCCGACATCTTCGACAGGTCACTAAACCTGAAGCCATTAGTCACCTGTAAATAACAACCTGGAGAAGGCGAGCATTGATCTCGACACCTCTCATATGCTAAGCAAGCACTCTACCACTTGAGCTATTCCTCACCGGCCCCAAGGATAGCTGTCCTTTCCTTTATTCAGGAGCAGATGTGCCGCGATTACCCACCATTCTTGGCAGGTCAGGACATAAGAAATGTCTCCATTGTTAAGACGAAACCGGGACTCGACTTAAGGCGAGTCTACTCAAAAATGGCCAGGGCCAGAGCGCGACGGCTATTCCTCTGTGAGGGAGAAGGAAAAAACGTAACCAGGAGAAAGTGGACATTGGAAAACTCTGGTGCTATAAGATTTCACGTCCCAGAGCGGCCTGCTAATTTGGCACAGCTATCCCAGGATGATGATCTTTTTTTAAAAAACAGGCAAGATTATCACTTGTTCCTTGCAGCTCTGGACTCCCAGGAAGAGGCGGCCACTCCGGGTCGGATTCTCGGAGACAAAAGAAATCTGTTTCCATCGGGTTTCAAACAAACGACCTTCCGGGTTTCAAACAGACGACCTTCCGCGTGTTAGGCACCGTGGTAACTGCTACCACAGAAACCCTTTGCATTGCAGGCTTTTTATATTTTGAGAGGAGCATCAAACATTTGTTTTTACAATGATTTTTTAGTTGAAAAATAAAAATGGTATATATTTATTATGTACAACATGATGTTTTGATATATGCACACATTGTGAAATGGTTAACTCGAGCTAATTAGCATATCTATTACTTATTTGTGTGTGTGGTGAGAACACTTAAATCCACTCTTATCAATTATCAACTATACAATACCTTATTATTAACTGTAGTCCCCATACAATACAGAAGATCTGAACTTATTCCTCCTGTTTAACTGAAATTTTGTGTCCTTTGACAAATACCTCTCTTAATTCCACTCCCACCTCCCATCTCCTCCCCCAAGCCCCTGACAACTACCATTCTACTCTCTGATTTTATGAGTTCGACTTTTTTTAGATTCCACATGTAAGTGAGATCATGCAGTGTTTGTCTTTCTGCTCCTGGCTTATTTCACTTAACATAATGCCTTCCAGGTTCATCCATGTCGAAAAGGACAGAATTTCTGTTTTTAAAGACTAAATAGTATTTCATTGTGCAGTTGTAATATTTTCTTTATCCACTCATCTGTTGATGTTATTATCTATTTTTTGAGAGTTTTTAATCATGAAAGAATGTTAAATTTTGTCAGATGCTTTCTCTGCATCTATTGAGATGATGAGATGGTTTTTCTCTTTCATTCTGTTAATATGGTTTATCACACATTTATAGATTTGTGTAAGTTGAACCATCTTTGTATCTCTGTGATAAATCCAACTTGATCATGGTAAACAGTTTTTTAAAATGTGCTGTTGAATTCAATTTGCTAGTACTGTATTGAGAATATTTGCATATATGTTCATCAAGGATATTGGTTTGTAATTTTTTTTTTTTTTCTTATTTTGTAGTGCTCTTGTCGGGCAGTGGGTTCACGGTAATGCTGGCCATTACTGTGAATGTGTTTGGGAGTATTTCCTCTACTTCAGTTTTTTGAAAGAGATAAAGAAGAACTGGTATTACTTCTTTATATGTTTCATCAAATTCAGCACTGAAGTTGTCATGTCCAGGGCTTTTCTCTGCTGGTAGACTTATCACTGATTTAATCTCCTTACTTGATGTTGGTCTGTTCCGGTTCCTGATTCAATCTTGCAGATTGCATATGTCTAGGAATGTATCCAGTTTTGAGGTTATCCAATTTGTTGGCATGGACTTGTTCATAATAGTTTTTAAGTAATCCTTTGTGTTTCTGTGGTATCAGTTGTAATGTCTCCTCTTTCATTTCTGATTTGGAGTCTTTGCATATTTTTCTTAATCAGTCTAGTTAAAGGTTTGTCAATTTTATCTTTTTTAAAAAACCAACTCTTAGTTTGGTTGATCTATTTTTTCTATCTTCTATTTATTTCTGTTCTGATCTTTATTATTTCCGTATTCCTACTAACTTTGTAACTAGCTTAGCTGACTGTTTTTCCAGTCCTTGAGGTGTAATGCTAGGTTGTCTATTTGTGATCTTTCATCTTTTTTGATGTAGGCATTTATTGCTATAAACTTCTCTCTTAGAACTGCTTTTGTTATATCCTGTAAGTTTTGGCATATTGTATTTCTGTTTGCATTTGTCCCAAAATATTTTTTAAATGTCCCTTTTGATTTCTTTTTTGACCCATTGGTTCTTCAGGATCATGTTGTTTAATTTCCACATAGTTGTGAATTTTCAAAAATTCCTCCTGTTGTTGATTTCTTTTTTCATGCCATCATGGTCAGACAGGATACTTGATATGATTTCAGTCTTCTCAAATTTGTTAATGTAAGGCCGGTCGCCTCGCTGGGAGCTCGGACACGCCCATCCTTCCCGGCAACAGGGAATTACCTCACCGCTCTGCACCCCACACCCAGTCCCCACTGAAAACCCCCGCCCAAAAATTTTCGGAAAGCCCCAACAAGCCTTGCCTGATAGCACTCCCTTTCCTGATAAGCACTTTGCCCCGTCAAGGTCATTTTTCCCAAGGCAGCCTACTCACCAAAAATCCCACCTACCTACCAGTAATAACTGCCTTCACTCCACTTCCTGGGTCCCAATATCCAGTCAAGTGCCTTATGCTTTGTCTTCCCTATGTCAATCAAATCCCTTACTCCACTTTCTGGGTCCCAATATCCAGTCAATTGCTTTATGCTTTGTCTCCCCTATATCCAATCAAATGCCTTCACTCCTTATAAAACCCCTTACCCTAAAAAAGTTAAGTGCGACTTCTCTGGCCCTTACCTGGACCATAGAACCTCGCCCGGGAGCTGAATAAATCGGACTTACATTTTCTTATACTGGCCTCAGTTTCCTCATTTCGACTCAACAATATACCTTACAGTTAAGACTTGTTTTGTGGCCTTGTATATGGCCTATCCTGGAGAATGTTTCATGTGCACTTGACCAGAATGTGTATTCTGTCTAGGACTTCCGCTATCATGTTAATAGAAGTGGCATTCTACTGCTGTTGGGTGCAATATTGTCTACGTATGTTAGGTTCATTTGGTCTAGAGTATATATCAAGTTCAATTTTTTGTTGATTTTGTGTCTGGATGATCTGTTCATTGTTGAAAGTGGGGTGATGAAGGCCCCTCATATTATTCTATTGCAGTCTATCTCTTTCTTTAGATCTATGAATATTTGCTTTCTATATTTAGGTGCTCCAATGTTGGGTGCATATAAATTTATAATTGTTACATCTTGTTGATGAATTGGCCCTTTTATCATAATATAAAAACCCCTTTGTCTCTTTTTATAGTTTTTGACTTAAAGCTTACTCTAAGTGTATCTGCTCTCTTTTGGCTTCCATTAGCACAGAATGTCTTTTCCCATCTTTTCACTTTTAGTTTGTGTGTTCTTAAAGGTGAGGTGAATTTCTTGTAGGCAGCATATAGTTGTGTCTTTTTTGGGATATAGTTTTAAAAATCCAGTTTGCCACTCTATGTTTTTTTATTGAAGAAATTAATCCACTTACATGAAGGCAATTATTGACAGTTAAAGACTTACTATTGACATTTTGTTAAATATTTTCTGGTTGTTTTGTAGGTTTTTTGTTTCTTCCTTCCTCTCTTGCTATTTTGATTGGTGATTTGATATTTTCTGTGGTAGTATGCTTTTATTTCTTTCTCTTTATCCTTTGCGGATTTACTATAGGTTTTTGTCTTAAGGTTATTGTGAGGTTTACCTGAAACATTTTATAGTTATAACCGGCTATTTTAAACTGATAACAACTTAAATTTCAATCCCGGTTAATGTACTTCATATATTGGTCACATAACCATGCCATACGAGTGAACAGCAAAAAACCCAGAAATGTATTACAGAAAAGTGGCTAAGAGGCAAGGCCATATTAAAGTGAAGAAATAAGAATGGATATAGCTGAGAAATGAAGATGAAGATGATACACAGGACAGAAAGAACAGTGATGGCATAGAAATATTTTAGTGTGCAAATTTTGAAAGAGCCTCATACTCATGACCTGACCTTCCAAGAATTCTTAAACCAAGACAAGATGGCAAGCCATGAGCCTCTCTGGTTTTCTGGAATGAACAAGATAATTGGCCATAAGTGAAAAAAAGAAAGATGAATCTACCCATGAAGATTTTGCAATATGCCCTTTTGAGCTCTTACTGGTTTGATGAAAAGGCAACTGGCATGACAAATCTGTGATAAATAGAAGTTGTCAGGTTTTCCCAGTGGTCTGCCATGATCATATAGTGGTTAGTACTCTGCACTCTGGCTGCAGCATCTGTGGGAATCTGAACACGACAGTCTGAAACCTATTGCTTTCTTCTTTTAATCCAAGAAACTAATTCTAAGGCTTTAATGGGGAGCTAGGCTTTGAGTTATTTAGAAGATGTATAAAGAAAACCTTCTTTGACTGCTTTCTAGCACTGATTATCAAACCAGACAAGAATGAGAAAGCATGAATTTTTACAGTCCATCATCCTTCACCTTCCCATTTCTTTCCATCTCCACTCACAGCAGTATCTGCAGTTACATTTAAAAATGAGGAGCTATCCAGCTGCCTTACTCAAAGATATTTGCAAAGTCTCAGAAAAATAAAACAACAGTTTTGAAAGTGAATTAACAATGATTTTGTTTTCTGAGAGTGAGCATAGGACTGAATTCCAGGAGTAAAGCTGGAAGACAGGCCAGCTTTCCTCATGAAAGGCTTTAAATGCCAAGGAAAAATATTTAAGTACTGTGAGCAAAGTTTGCTGGTAAATGAATTTAGGATAGACTGTAGCTGAATTTGCATTTCAGTACCATTCCAATAGGGCACAGAGTTAAGAGTTGAGTGCAAAGATCGTAAGGAAGGTCAGGGCATTAGCATACTGGTATAAGCAGAGAAAGTATACATCTTTAATAGGGCAGGGCAATGAGGTTCGACCCCTTCATTCATTCAACAAATCTTTATGTGGGGATGTATGGCATGCCCCTGGGCTCTGGGGACACTGAGTGCCTATCTGAGGATTCAGCCACTGAATGGTTGCTAGATGACATTGACCCGTGGGTCATGAGTATGAGGATTTTTTAAAATGTAATCTCATGTGGGATTACACGGCAGATTCCAAGGAACCACTGTTTCTCTACATGTAGAAATAGCATTCTGTAAAACAGGATATGGCACATGGGAGGAGAAATTAGGTCTAAGTTTTGAAGTTGAATGCAGCAACCTTATCTGTTGATTGATTGGGGAAAATTGGTGGAACTTTCCTTTCTCAATTTGAAGATCCTAGTGTGGGGATTTAAAGCAAGTTTATTTTTCTGGGAGGCTGAGGCCGGAAGATTGCTTGAGTTCAGGAGTCAACATAGAGAAACCTCATTTCTATAAAAAATTTAAAGGTAAAAATTAATTGTGCATGATGGCATGTGCCTGTGCTCTCAGCTGTGGTGGGAGAGTGGCTGAAGTGGGAGGGTTACTTAAATCCAGCAGGTCTAAGCTGCAGTGAGCTGTGATCATGCCATTGCACTCCAGCCTGGGAAACAGAGCAGGACACTGTCTCAAAACAAACAGAACAAACAAACAAAAAAGATCGAGGGGATAGGGAACAAAGTATTTGGAAGGAAAAATAAGTCAATAAAGTGAATTGAGATACTTTTTATGAACATATTCCAGGTCTTGACCAAACTATTTAGCTGTGAGTTTTCATTGATTAATCAGTGTGGTTTTTGTTGTTGTAGTGAATTACCAATTATTATTTATTTATTTATTGAGATGGAGTCTCTCTGTGTCACCCAGGCTGGAGTGCTTGGGTGAGATCTTGGCTCACTGCAACCTCTGCCTCCTGGGTTCAAGCAATTCTCCTGCCTCAGCCTCCCGAGTAGCTGGTATTTACATGCGCATGCCACCCATAAGAGGTCAAGAGATTGAGATCATCCTGGCCAACCTGGTGAAATCCCTTCTCTACTAAAAATACAAAGATAAGCTGGGTGTGGTGGCACACACCAGTAGTCCCAGCTATTCGGGAGGCTGAGGCAGAATTGCTTGAACTCGGAAGGTGGAGGTTGCAGTGAGTTGCGCCACTGCACTCCAGCCTGGGTGACAGAGCAAGACTCTGTCTCAAACAAACAAACAAACAAACAAACAAACAAAACTAAAAATATCCAGGAGGATTGGTATCCCAGAAACAAGAAGACAATGCTCTAGCAGGATAGAAGCAGATCAATCAATGCTGGAGGGGAAGTCAAAGAAAGTTCTCCATGACATCTGTATCAGTCCATTCTCATGCTGCTAATAAAGACATACCCAAGAGTGGGTAATTTATAAAGGAAAGAGGTTTAATGTACTCAGAGTTGCACATGGCTGGGGAGGCTTCACAATCATGGTGGAAGACAATGGAAGAGCAAAGCGACATCTTACATGGCGGCAGACAAGAGAGCATGTGCAGGGAACCTGCCTTTATAAAATCATAGATCTCATCAGACTTATTCACTATCATGAGAACAGCATGGGGAAAACCTCCCCTCAAGATTCAATTACCTCCCACCCTGTTCCTTCTTACCACACGTGGGACTATTACAATTCAAGGTGAATTTGGGTGCGGATACAGAGCCAAACCATATCAACATCACATTTGAGCTGAATCTTCTTTTCTCTTAAATATATAATACAGACAGAGTTTCACTGTGTTGCCCAGGCTGGTCTCAAACTCCTGGACTCAAGCAATCCTTCTGCCTCATGCTCCCAAAGTGTTGAGATTACAGGTATGAGTCAACATGCCCAGTCTGAGCTGAATTTTAAAAGGAAAATAGAACTGACCTTGTGAAGAAGGGAATGATAAGCCAGAGAGCTCAGGAAGTGCAAAGACTGGAAGTTTACCTGGCCTATTTGTGGCAAGCAGTTCCATGTGGTAAAACTACAATATGAATTGGCCAGGGGAAGAGGAATACAAGAGCAGGAAAAAGTAGCTGTAAAGGTAGGTAGAAGCTGGGCACTGTGGCTCACTCCTATAATCCTAGCACTTTGGGAAGCTGAGGCAGGTGGATCACCTGAGGTTGGGAGTTTGAGACCACTCTGACCAACATGGAGAAACTCGTCTATACTAAAAATACAAAATTAGCCAGGTGTGGTGGCCCATGCCTGTAATCCCAGCTACTCGGAAGGCTGAGGCAGGAGAATCACTTGAACCCAGGAGTCAGAGGTTGCAGTGAGCCGAGACCATGCCATTGTACTCCAGCCTGGGCAACAAGAGCGAAACTCCATCTCAAAAAAGTAATACATAAAAATAAAAATAAAAAATAAAGGCAGGTAGAAGGGACATGCGAGTGGCTTCTAATATAAAGTCAATATATATTTTTCCTAGATCTGGTTGTTTCTTATGCTTCAAACTGTATATATACATTTTTATGCTTTTTGGCAAATATGGCATGTGTCACAATAAAAATATTTAAACATTTTAAAAGATGGGTTGGTGCCAGCTTGTAAACATCATATCTATCAAGACAAGGGCTTTATTCTGTAGGCAAGAAGAAAGCAAAATAGATTTTAAGAGCATCCTCAGCTCAGCGTTTTAGGAAGACTGAGTCTGGCAGCACTGCAAGGTAGGCAGAAGTCAGGGGAAGCTGCAGGCAGAGGCCCCCTGAGTACGGACACGAATGAGGATGGCCTTGTCCAGCCAGCCAGTTGTGGGAAGGGTTCAGGAAAGGAAACAGAGACCTGGGTGAGGTGGAAAAGAGAAGCCTTGATGATTCACTGAAAGTAATGAGCAAGGGAAATTTAGGATCATGCTAACATTTACGGATAAGGAAATTCCATTAACCCTTGTTGAACAGTAAAAATGGTTTGAAAAGGAATATATCAATTTTCCGAAATTGCAATAATATCAATGTTGTTATTGGCCTTAACATAGTCTAATCTCTCTTGTTTTTTTCCTAATTGTATAGAAGTTTCTACATTTTTAGTTGGCTTCTCTATCACTTCCCAAGCCTGTTAGTTACACAATGTATATGACTAATATCTGTGGTGTCCTCATATTATCAAGCAATTATCACACTTTCTGTACACAAAGGCTATTTTTTTTTTTCTGGGTCTTTAGTATCTCTCTGTGTGGTAAACTTTTTTCTCTTAAATATATAATATAGACAGGGTCTCACTGTGTTATCCAGGCTGGTCTAAAAAAATTTCCCAAAATTACAATTTTTAATCTGTTTTGTCAACTAAAACATTTGAAGATGAACAGCCCAGTGCTCTGTTTTCCTTTAAATATGTAGTCATCAAGCTGGGTGCAGTGGCTCATGTATGTAATCCAGTGTAGAGGGCCAGAGTAGCCCAGCCCCTCTGGAGGGATCAGCAGCAAGGCTGCTGTGAACTTTGGGTGAACTCCAGAGAAGCAAAACAGTAATAGGGGAATATGTATGTCTCGGAGAAAAGCAGAGAGGCCTAGAAAAAGATAACCAGCTCTCACTGACCTTGCTGCAAGATAGTTGTTAGCTGAAGTATGAGAATTACAACCACAGGCTGTTCTGAGTAACTGAACCCTCCCTCTGCTATGTGCTTTGTAAACATATAAAATAAAGTACCTGAGGCAGGTCGGGGCCAGAGAGACTGACATCCTCACTTTCCCAGACCGCCTGGCCCAGCTTTCTATATGTCTATCTCTGTGTTTTTCTTTATCTCCCACCATTCCCTCTTAGGTCTTTGAGCCCTTGGGCAGCACAGGATGCAGCTCGCACCAGAACCCAGCATTTTGGGAGAATGAGGCCAGAGGATTGTTTGAGCCTAGGAGTTTCAGAGTCGCCTGGGCAACCTGTCTCTACAAATAATAATAATTAGACAGATGTGGTGGAGTGCACCTGTGATCCCAGCTACTCAGGAAGCTGAGGCAGGAAGATTGCCGGAGCCCCGGAGGTTGAGGCTGTAGTGAGCCGTGATCATGCCATCATGCTCTATTTAGCCTGGGTGACAGAGCAAGACCCTGGCTCAAAACAAAACAAAAATATGTAGTCATCAGTTTACATATGTTTCACCCAATTTGTAAGAATTTTGGCTTAATTCCATTGCTTCTTCATGTTCCATGGAGATTTGTAATTCAGTCCCAACATCCACTTCTCTAATTCCTAACAAACCTAAAATGCTCTCCTCAGTTTGTAATTTGAAATATGTATCTTTAATTTTTGTTTCAACTAGTAGGAATGGAAGAATTTTACGTTAATAATTCTGACTTCAGTTGTCTGCTTGAAAAAGTGTTGAATCTGACTCCTAGGACTTCCACATGCTCTATCTCCGTGTCACTGATATAAACAATTTTTGCCCATCCTCATAAACATCCTCTCATGAGGTCAGACATCAGAAGGCTGAAAAACTCCAGCAAAACAAAAAGACACAGTACTCAGGGGCACTTCCGGTTCCTGTTCTAACAGTGCTCCTTGCAGAGGTTATTGCATATGTCCCCTCCCACCATCCCCCTCTCCCTCTCTTCTGGCAACAGACTCATGCCTCTGACCCTAAGATTAAGAAATGCCCCATGTGTGACCATGAGACCTCTTAGATTTCATACACTGAAGTTAGGACTTTCTTCAGGACTTCCCTTTCTTCAGGACTGCCAGAGCCCATGTCACTTGACATTTTCTCTGACTGAAAGAATGAAGCCTCCAAGACAAGTGGAGGTGAGAGGCGAGGAGTATTCTGAGAGATAGGAGTTCCAGGTGCTAGTCCCCAAAGTTTCTTGCGTAACTTAATCCCACCAGAACTTCCTTTGAGATGATGAGCTACTATTCCATCTTTCCCATCAATTCATTCTTTTATTGTTGCTTAAGGTGGTTTGGATAACATTTTGTTTCCCATAACCAAAAGAATCCTAAATAATACAGGAGTGAAAAGATCCCAGTCATGAAACTCCCAGAGGGCAGAGAATTTTTACCAAAACTTAGGCTTCATAGGTGAAGAAAAAGCTTTGTTACTATTAGAAAATCCTGCCAGGGACCACAAATAACAGTGAGCAGGTGGGATGGGCATAGGGAGTCTTTAAGGTGAGGACAAAGTTTTTCATTGTCAGTCTCCAAGACCCAAAGATTCATTCACCTTCACACACCCAACTGTGTCTTCTCTCCTGTGAAAACCCAGGTTCCTAGATTCCTAATTCATATTTGAACAATGATTAGTAAAAGGCCAACTCTCTTCCGTCTTACATAGTAGTTAAACGAGAGTGTGTGTGTGGCTATGAAGTCTCGAACGACAGGCTAGACATGAACTTTCAGAAGTTAGCCTTGTCACCACTGCCAAGGTCAGCCTAGCCATCTCTACCCAGTTTCGTCTCTGTTTGATATTGGATTCACGTTGGTTACTGGTATTTGCATGGGTTAAACTTGGATTGGTTGCAATAGTGCACATTTAAGCCAACAAGGAAGAGAGCTGAATAAGCAGAGAATTCCTGAAGGAAGAATGATGACATAGAAGATGAAAATGACTACAACACTTGATATTTATTTTAAAATTACATTTTCAAACAGGTTTAACAAATGAGAATGTTGTTTAGGAGCCTAAAGTACAGCTTATGCTGGTGCTAGGAGATCAGGAAAAAGATAAAAACTAAAAAATAAAAAATTAAGTACAAGTTACTCTATTGTTTCCATTTCTTTATCCCAGTCCTTAGCCCACTACAATTTATTTTACAAATCTGCTTACCTCCAAGATGTGGTTCTAACAGAATTTATAAGAGAAATAGATTCTTTGCCTTCTGTGAAGGCAGAATTCTAACGTAGAGTAAGAACAGCTGTGATGAGCAAATGAGAAGCCATTGTATCAAATACATGCCTAGAAACTAACAGTGCTCAAGGGAAACAGTTGAAATTGATAGATATGATGGTCCTAGATTCAGGACCTATCCCAACTTCCACTCAAAAATCCCCAAGAACACTTACCAGATGAGAGAAATAGTGTGGCACTGCATAAAAGGATGAAAGACAGGTAGAGAAAAGTGATTTTCACTTTCTTTTGCAACTTATTTACTTTCCAAGTATGCAGAATGCAGCAGTAATGCAAGGCACATAGAGATAATTGTTACTCAAAAAAAAGGAAGAAAGATGATGACTCATCACCTAGTTAGCTTAGTCTACTGCCTAAGGGCTAATTCCCAGAACCTTAAGTTGTCATTTTAGCTCCTCCTACTTTAGTTTCTTTTTTTTTTCCCACTCCCTCCCCACTGGATCCTCCTTTTCCTTAGCAGTCCCTGAGCAGTTTCCAAGAAACTATGTCTAATGGAATGCCACCCTGCCTAGAACCAGGACTATTGATGGAACCCCCTTCCTTCTATTCCTTACTGATAAGGAAGAAGGTGATTGCACAGATAAGGTACATTTCCAGGTATCATGAAAGAAATGAGGGAAGGCCAGGAGTATGAAGCTCAGGAAGGAGAGGAGAAGGGCACTAATCATGAAAATTCGACCAAATATGAAGTAGTCTGAATTAGGGAAGGAGAGAGAAGAAAGGCTAACAGCTCTCTAGACCTCCCTCCTGAGTCTGAGTGCCCAGAGAGCTAAAAGATGCAGTTCGGGGGCTTTAATGCAGGAACGAAGCGCAGCTCAGGGGAAGCTTAGGAGGAGAGGCAGAGGAATGCTGCGAAAGTATCTAGAATAATGAGTCTACCTGAGCTGGTATTGCTAGAGGACCCCTGGATACGATATGCCTTGAAATGAGCCACTGCTACTAGTAGGAATGTTTCCTTCCGGTATACTAGAGCAGAAAAAGAGGCTGACAATTTCTGGAAGCGACTGGATTGGAGCTAGACCCTCCCTTTCAAGAAAAGAACTTACTTGATTTTGATAGAAGAATCCAACATGTGACCTCACCACTGCAGATTGCAAAGAGAACACTGAGCAGACTTGGAAACTTCCTGGGATGTCTATCTTCACCCAGGTCAAGAGGGCAGAACAGTGAGAGATGGGCAGAACAGAAGGGCAGAACCAGTGAGAGTTCAGGTGAGGATTACAATGCCATAAAGTCTAATTATCCCAGGTTTCACACAAACAAGCACTGGGTGAAAAAAATAAAAGGAGTCAAATGAATTAGATTTTCTCAGTCCCTTTGGGATTTCTTCCATTCTTAAACACCTACCAATGCCAGTCTCCTTGTCTTGACTCCTACTTAGTTTCCAGGACTTTCCCTCCTTCTCATACCCCAACCAAATCCTCTTGGGGCCACAGACTGACCCTGTGTCCCTCACCAGCAAGAACTGAGATCTTTCTCTTTGATCTTCTTATTTGAATCACTTACTCGTACGCAATCATACACAGCCTTGTATTGCTACTAAGCTTTTCCTGGGCATATATCTTGTCTCTCTATGTAGATTAAAAGTCCCTAGAGGACAATCACCCTAAATTCTTAATTTCCCACCACATTTGTCACAGTGCTTGACATGTAGCAGGATCTCAGTGAGTATTTGTTAACAGCAAGAAAAAATAAAAAGCCACATCACATGTCAAATACATTCCTTAGTGATGTCAAGAGAAGTAAAAATTTTTTCTGATGTTCTGTAGATTCAACATTCTCCCTCCTGAATTCTCCCCTGAAATCACAGCCTTTTTTTTCACTTCTACTGCTTATGTTCCCAGGTTACCTTCTCTTTTATTTCTTCTCTTAACCTACTTTCTGTTTCTGCCTGCCAGAAATGTTCTTCAGCTTTCATTGTTTGCTTACACTCTGTTTTCAACAGCACCTCTTTACACTGAGGCCCATCCTAGCCTTCTCCTCAGCAGTAGAACCCTGTGATCTCTGCCTCTCTCCCTATTGGCAGGAAATTTAGTGACATGATAAGTATGTGAACTCTATCCCCCAAGTGTGAGATCCTACCTTGATCCCCATGTTTTAAAAATGTCATCCCCATACCCTTCAATCCAGCATCGCTCTGTTCCTCTTGGCACATGCATGTCCTTAAAACTATAGCTTGTGCCCTTAGTTCTAATTTCTAATACTGACTAGGCAGGAATACTGTATTCCTGTACTAGAATGAAGGACACTTGAGAGAGAACACAGAATAATCTGGGAAATATCTGGGAAGATGTAAGTGGAAACCAGTTATGTGTTAAAGAACCATGGGATATGCTACATCATTTGCACTCTACCAGAAAGATGTTAAGATATATAATTCCGATGAAAGAATTAGCAAATAATTGGGCAAATGAACATAAGCTGAAAAAGCAGAGTGTTGCTAAAAACCTACACTGAAGTTTACTAAATGTAAGCTCTAGGAAATTGGGATGATTTTTGTCTATTTTTTTTTCTTTGAGACGGAGTCTTGCTTTGTCACCAGGCCGAATAGGTGTGCGGGCACTTCCTGCACCTCATTCCTGGGGCTCATTCCAGAGACAGAAACAAGCCTACAGTTAAAGTGCCTGTCTCTCAGAGTTATCTGCTAGCATTTGCTAAGCCCCTGGAGGTGACAGACAGCAAAGCAATGGTTTGAAAAGTGCGCACTTTGAGAGTGCAGGCATTTGCCCTAGCTATCCTTCCTGGCTCAGTGCTGAGCAAATGATGATAAACTACAGCTCACAGCTCCTGCTTCAGGAGAGAAAGGATTGGACTACACATCTAACATCCCAACTTTTCCAGCTGCGACACGAGGGACTGGCTCCTGTCTTGCCCGTTTCAGGATACTAATGGAACTTGGCATACTCTAGTCTTCTGGGGGCCACTAAGAACAAAGATGATGGTTTAGAATACCATAAAGATTTGAGGGGGACCCAGGCAGGATCTCTGGCTGGACTGACTGGTAAGGCTCTTCTATATTAGGCCAGTCTGTGAAGACTGGGAAAGGCGGTTGTTTAATGTGCAGAAACCAATACAGAGTCAAGAAAAGTGAAGAAATAGAAAAATGTGTTCTAAACAAAAGAAAAAGACAAATCTCCAGAGATTGACTGTAATGGAGATAAATGATTTACCACATATGAGAATTCAAAATAATGGTCATGAAGATGCTCACTGGGCTGGGTGTGGTGGCTCAGGCCCGTAATCAGCCTAGCATTTTGGGAGGCCAAGGCAGGTGGATATCCTAGGTCAGGAGTTCAAGATCAGCTTGATTAACATGGTGAAACCCCATCTCTACTATAAATACAAAAAAAAAAAAAAAAAAATTAGCTGGGCATGGTGGGACACAGCCATAATCCCAGCTACTCGGGAGGCTGAGGCATGAGAATCGCTTGAACCTGGGAGGCAGAGCTTGCAGTGAGCTGAGATTGGGCCACTGCATTCCAGCCTGGGCAACAGAGTGAGACTCCATCTCAAAGAAAAAAAAAAAAACAAAGATGCTCACTAGGGTCAAGAGATAAATTCATGAACAAAATGAGAATTTCAACAAAGAGATTAAAAAATTAAATAGTAACAAACAGAAATCACAGTGTTAAGCATGCAATAACTGAACTAAAAATTCAATAGCGGGGGTCAACAGCAGACTAGATCAAGCAGAAGAAAAGGACCAGTGAACTTGAAGACAGGTCATTAAAAATCATACAATCAGAAGAGAAAAAAGAAAAATTGAAAAAGAGTCAACATAGCTTAAGGGACTTATGGGACACCATCAAGCTGACCAACTGACAATACAATAGTAATAGATTTCAATACCCCACTTTGAATAATGGATAGAACACGTGACATATGGACAGAAAAATCAATAACCAGCTAACTTGAAAAGGACTATAGACCAAATAGACCTATCAGACATATTTAGAACTTTTCACTCAATAGCAGGAGAATATTTCAGAAGCACACATGGAACATTCTCCAGGACGGATCATATGGCAAGTCACAAATAAGTCTTACCAAATTTGAAAAGACAGAAATCATAACATGTGTCTTTTCCAAATACAATGGAATGAAGCTAGAAATCATTAACAGTAAGAACATGGGAAAATTCACAAACATATAGAAACTAAATAACATAATCTTAACTACTGGTTCAGTAGGAGATCAAAACAAAAATCTTCAGACAAACAAAAATGAAAATACAACTTATCAAAAATTATCAGATATAGCAAAAGCAATTCTAACAGGGAAGTTCACAGTGACAAATGCCTACATTAAAAAAGAAGAAATCTCTCAAATAAATCAACTAGATTTCAGAAGACTAGAAAGAACAAACTAAATCCAAAGTTAGCAGAAGAAAATAATAAAGATCAGTACAGAAATAAATCAGAGACTAGAAAACAATAGAAAAATAATAAAGAGTTTTTTAAATATAAACCAAAAAACCCTTAGCTAGATAACTAAAGGAAAAAAGAAAAATTCATAAATAAAATAAAAAATGAAAGAGGGCATTGTAACAGATACTTCAGAAACAGAAAAGATCATAAGGGATTATTATGAACAATTGTATGTCAACAAATTAAATAACCTAGAAGGAATGGATGGATTCCTAGGATAAATAGCTTACCGAGACTGAATCAAGAATAGAAAGCCTAAACATTTTGATAACAAGGAGACTGAAGCAATAACAATTTTTAATAACTTCCTGTCATAGTCTGTTTTGTGTTGCTTTAACAAAATACTTGAGGGTGAGTAATTTATTTTAAGACAGAAAAAGAGATTTATTTAGCTCAGTTTGGCAGGCTGGGAAGTCAAAAATCAGGCATCCCATCTGGCAAGGGCCTTGTGCTGCTTCAACTCATGGTGGAAAGCAGAACAAAGGGGCAATGAGTGTGTACAAAGAGACAAAACACAAGAGGCAGCCTTGCTTTATAATAACTTATTCTCATGATAACTAATTCAGTCCCAAGGGAATGAGATCTCACTCCTGTGAGACTGCGTTAATCCCTTCAAGATCCAAATACCTTTTAAAAGCTCCACCTATTAGCACCATTACATTGGCAATTAAATTTGAGTGTGAGTTTTGGTGGGGACAAACCACATACAAACCAGAGCACCTTCCAAAAAAGAGAAGCCCAATTTAAAGTACCCAAATCAATCAATGTGATATATCATAGTAACAGAGTGAAAGATAAAAACCACATAATCATAGATGCGGAAAAAGCATTTGACAAAGTTCAACATCCACTCATGATAAAAACTCTCAACAAAATAGGTATAGAAGAAAATTACCTTAACACAATGAAGGCCATTTATGAATATTCCACAACTAACATCATAATCAATAGGGAAAAACTGAAAGCTTTTCCTCTAAGATCTGGTGCAAGACATAGATTACCATCATCTCCGTTTCTATTCAACATAGCCCCGGAAGTACTAGCAAAATCAATTAGACAAGAAAAAGAAATAAAAGGCATCTGAATTGGAAAAGAAGAAGTAAAACTGTTTGCAGATGGCATAATTCCATATGTAGAAAATTCTAAAAACTCCACCCAGAAAGCTATTAAAATTAATAGATTCAATAAAGTCATAGGATATAAAACAAATATACAAAAGTCAGTTGTGTTTCTTTACACCAACAACAATCTGTCTAAAAAGAAATTTTTAAAAATATCAACTATGATTGGTACACAAATTTAAATATGTAGGAATAAATTTAACCAAGGAGGTAAAGGATTTATAAACTGAAAACTGTAAAACATTGATAAAAGAAACTGAAGATGACAAAGTAAATGAAAAGATTTGTAGATCAAAATAATTAATATTGTTAAAATGTCTGTAATACACAAAGCAATATACAGATTCAACACAATATCAAAATTCCAATATTTTCCACAGAAATAAAAACATTCTAAGATTTGTATAAACCCACAAAAGACCTTAAATAGACAAATCAATCTTCAGAAAGAAGAACAAAGTTGGAGGCATCATAGTACCTGACTTCAAAATATACTATACAAAGCTATAGCAATCAAAACAGCATGGCACTGACATGAACAGACACACAGACTGGTGGAACAAAATAGACAAATCAATCTTCAGAAAGAAGAACAAAGTTGGAGGCATCATAGTACCTGACTTCAAAACATACTATACAAAGCTATAGCAATCAAAACAGCATGGCACTGACATGAACAGACACATAGACTGGTGGAACAAAATAGAGAGCCCAGAAATAAATCCTCATATTTACAGTCAACTGACATTTGACAAGGGTGACAAGAATACCCAGTGGGGAAAAGACAGCCTCTTCAATAAATGGTGCTGGGAAAACTGGGAACTGACATTCAAAATAATAAAATTAAACCCTTGTGTTACACCTTACATAAAATTCAACTCGAAACAGGTTAAAGACTTAAAACAGAAGACCTGAAAGAAAACACAAGGGAAAATCTCCCTGACACTGGCCTTTGTAATGATTTCCTGGAAAGGACACCAAAAGCTCAGGAAACAAAAGCAAAAGTAAACAAGTGAGACTACATCAAACGAAAAATCTGCACAGAAAAGAAAACAATGGGCAAAATGAAAAGGCAACAATTGCCTGGGAGAAAATATTTGTAAAATATATATCTGATAAGGAGTTAATATCCAAAATATATAAGGTACTCATACAACTCAAAAGCAAGAAAACCAAATCTGATAAAAAAAAAAATAGGTGAAGAACTTGAACAGGCATTTTCCCAAACATGACATAAAAATGGCAAATAAAAAAAATGCTCAACATCTCTAATCATTACAGAAATGCAAATCAAATCCACAGTGAGATATCACCTCACACCTGTAAGAATAACCATTTAAAAAAATATAAAAAAATGACAAGTGTTGGCAATGTAGAGAAAAGGGAATTTTTTTTTTTTTTAATCCACGTGACATCCAGTTTTGGGAGAAGGGAACCTTTTTACATTGTGGGTGGGAATGCAAAATAGTACTGCCTTTACGGAAAACAGCATTATGGCTGTACCTCAGAAAATTACAAATAGAACCACCATATGATCCAGCAGTCCCTTTTCTGGGTATATATCGCGAAAGTAAAATATCTTGCACCCCCAAAATCACTAAGCTAAATGGAAAAGTCAAGCTGGAAACTGCTCAGGGCAAACCTGCCTCCCATTCTATTCAAAGTCATCCCTCGGCTCACTGAGATAGATGCAAACTCTGATTGCCTTCTTTGGAAAGGTTTTTCAGAAACTCAGAAGAATGCAACCATTTGTCTCTCGCCTACCTGTGACCTGGCAGCCCCCTCCCTGTTTCGTCCCGCCTTTCTGGATGGAACCAATGTACTTCTTACATATATTGATTCATGTTCTCATGTCTCTCCAAAATGTATAAAACGAAGCTGTGCTCCGTCCACCTTGGGCACATGTAGTCAGAACTTCCTGAGGCTGTGTCAGGGGGTGCGTCCTCAACCTTGGCAAAATAAACTTTCTATATTAACTGAGACATGTCTCAAATTTTCGGGGTTCACATCCCCAAAGGAAATAAAATCAAGATCTTGAAGTGATAACTGCATGCCCATATTCATTGAAACATTATTCACAATAACCAAGATATGGAATCAACCTAAGTGTCTGTCCACCAACGAATGGATAAAGTATATGTGGTATCTATACACAATAGAATATTATTCGTCCTTAAAAAAGAAGATCCTATTTGCAACATGGATGAACCTGAATGTCATTATGCTAAGTGAAACAAGCCAGACACACAGAGAAAAATACTGGTTATCTCATATGTGGATTCTAAAAGAGAAGCAGAGTAGAACACTGGTTACCAGGGGTGGGGACGTGTGGAAATGTTTGAGATGTTGGTCAAAGGGTACAAAGTTGCAGTTCTGTAGGATGAGTAAGTCTAGAGATGTCATGCAGAGCATAACTAAGGTTAACACCGCATTGTGCATTGGAAACCGCTGCGAGTACATTTCAGGTGCTCTTACCACTTACACAAAATAGTAACTGTGAAGAGATGTATTATGCTACTGAGCTTGACTGTAGAAACCATTTAACTGTGTACATGTATCAAAACATCATGTTGTACCCCTTAAATACAGTTTTTATTTTTTTATTTTTTTATTTTATTTTATTTATTTTTTTTGAGACAGAGTCTCTCTCTGTCACCAGGCGCCAGGCTGGAGTGCAGTGGCGCGACCTCGGCTCACTGCAACCTCCGCCGCCCGGGTTCAAGCAATTCTCCTGCCTCAGCCTCCCGAGTAGCTGAGACTACAGGCGCGCGCCACCATGCCCAGCTAATTTTTTTTTTTCTGTATTTTTAGTAGAGACGGGGTTTCACCATGTTGACCAGGATGGTCTCGATCTCTTGACCTCGTGATCCGCCCGCCTCGGCCTCCCAAAGTGCTGGGATTACAGGCGTGAGCCACCGCGCCCGGCCTTAAATACATAGTTTTTATTAAAAAAAACAACAACAAACTGTCATTAAAAGGCCAGCTAATTCTGCCTTAAAACTCTCATTCCGATCCACATTGTCCACCCGTAAGAAAGACGCCCGATACTCCGTGTAGCGCACAGGCTCCCCATCTCCCATACACATCTACCTTCTAGAGACAGCCCTTTCCCCCAACCTCTGCTCTCAAACACTCTGAAGCACAGGTCTTTAGCCTAGTTAGACATTTCTGCAAAACCTAGTTTAACCCAGCGTAGACACCCAGCATTTCAGAGACCCTGTCCCGGGCCTGCTTCGGTTGCTTTAGCCTAGAGAGGTTCAGCTCCTAGGTCCCAGGGAGGGATGCTCCAGGGAAGAAATAGAGGCCCCGTTGGAGGGCTGTTTCTCACAGACGCTTGAGCCGCGGAAAGCGCAGCCCAGCACCACTGCCTTTCGGTAGCTGCGTCCTTTGGTTTCCAGCACGTTTGTGAAGCGGGAACGGACGCGAGCGGAAAGGAACGGCTTTGGTAAATCCCGCTTGAAGGATTTCGTGACCCACTCAGGGATTCCTCCACCCGCACTCCACGCGCAGACGGCGGAATTCCTCCGACACCGAGAGGAGGACCCAGGGAGAGGCAAGGGAAGGGCTCGGGAAGCAGCTCAGCAGCGGGGCTCTCGCCCGCCCACACGGCCGCCACCGAGGTCCTCAGAGAACGCCTGAGGCAGAGGGAGCGTCCGCCCTTTCCCAGGTCACCTTGCAAAGAAGTATTCGCTTTCGTTTCCGCAAAGTAGGCTCCGCGCTTTCAGTACCAGTGGCTCCCGTGGAGTCTGCAGCTGAACCCCGTCCGCCTTCGCGCGCGTCCGGGCCGGAGGCGGCCCCGACACTCAGGGCGCGCGCCCGGGTAGCCCGTGCCGTAACTACCAGAGCGAACACGCCCGAGGTTCCGGTGTAGGCCGTGTAACGAATGACCGGAAGTAGGAGCCGGGTGCTCCAGTGGCGCAATCGGTTAGCGCGCGGTACTTATATGGCAGTATGTGTGCGAGTGATGCCGAGGTTGTGAGTTCGAGCCTCACCTGGAGCATTGTTTTCCAACCCAAGAAAGCATCACTTGAAGTGCCTTTCCCCCTGTAGTCCGACTCCACCGACTTTAACGTGTTTGGAGTTGCATACAGAGTTTATTGTTATTGGTTTCCTTAGCCCTTTTAAAACCAAGCAATGCCAATTACCAAGGAAATCCGTTGCGCTGCAGAGTTAGGTGGACCCTTCTGTCTCCACTTTGCATGCCGGTCTCAGGTAAAGAACATCTTTTTTTTTTTTTTTTAAGTAAGTTATTTATTTATTTATTCATTCATTCATTCCTGAAAAGTAGACAGTAAAACAGCTCCTGGGAGAATTTACGACGAACTTCCTGAGGGTCTGGGAAGCTGAGGGCTGGAGCAGGGGTGGGAGAGTGAACAGGAAGGGCTTCTCCCGTCAGTCACTGTAGCCTCAAGGTACGACCAAGGGTTTGGGGGGGGCGTTGTTTAGTCCAAAAAGGAAGAGCAGGAGGTGGAAGGTTGGGGAGGTGGGGTCAAACAGGAAATAAATGGTCATTGTTACCTGTTTGAATCCAGAGAAAAATACCTGGCCCTCTAAGGGGGAAGAAGCCCCTCGGAGGGGAGACAGTGGGCTGGAGAGGGGGAGCCCTGGGATGGCCCGAGCCCCAGCACCAGGGGATCTGGCGGAGGCCGAGGAGGGGCCGAGGCCGGCGCTGGTGGAGGAAGCCGGCAGAGGCTTCGGGGAACCCCTGGGTTACACTGGCTACTGTGTGCTTCCGCCACCCTGTGTGTTCCCGAAGTAGCTCCTTTAGGCGTGGTTCCGGTGGAATGGCGGCCACTGGCCCTGGTTCTGATAGTACTGGTTCCACCGCTGGGCGTACTGCTGATACTGGTCACAACTGGGCCGAGGGTAGGTCTGTGCGGTAGGGGGGGGTAAGGGGCCGGGTTGTAACCGCCGTGGCTCCCACAGCTGTGGGCAGGTGGTGGTGGAGGTGGTGGTGGGGCTGTGTAGCCCTGGCTGTAACCTCCCTGGTCGTAGGGTGGCTGTAGCTCAGCTGTGGAGGGCTGTGGCTGCTAACGGTAGCAGTGATGGTATTGTGCTGTATTGGCACTTGAGCCAGGGATACTGCTGTTCTTATTGCAGGTACAGGCCCCTGGGGGTTTCGAGCAGGGCTGTAGCTGGGTGGTGGTGGAGGCTGCTGTGGTGGCAGCTGTTGCTGGGGCGCCTGGTTGTAGCTGCCTCTGTTGCTGGAGCTCTTACTCCGCTTGTTGCTACCCCAGCGGTTCTGGCTATTGCCACCATCTCCGCTGCTCTAGAAACCTCCTCGGTAGTTGCCTCCTCCACCGCTGCCTCCCCCGCAGTTCTGGAAGCTGCCACGGTTGCCTTCAAGGAGTCCTCAGTTGTCACAGCGCTGGAAGCCACCACCACCTCGGTTGTCGAAGCACTTTTCGGGGGGTGGCCCAGCCTTGCGGCCTTCCTCGTACGGCCTCGCTAGCATGTCTGCTTCCTCTCACTGCAGCTCAATGAACAGAACCTCATCCAGAAGTCCCCAGCATCCGGCAACGTGAAGTTGGCTTTCATTTCTAAGACCGCATGATCTAGGATGTGCTTCCCTTCCTCGTCGGTTCGCTTTATTGTTCGGTCGTTTAGGTCCGGTCAGTGGGACAAATTACAACAGCTTTGTGCGGGAAGCCTTCAAAGGGTCTCATTTTTCGTCTCTGAGCTGACTCATAAACGTTTGTCTGATCTAGGATATAGTTGCGTTTCTTGCGGGCAGCAATCTGGATGATCCGATTGAGGCACTAGGTGACCCCCTGGGTCAGGACGTCCCAGCTGCCAGCAGAGTTCCGCTGCCCGCCCATCACCCGCATCTTATCCATGATGGCCTTGGTACCCAGGATGTTGTACTTCTTGGAAGGGTTAGAGACTGCGTGTCTGATGGCCCATGTGGTCCTACCAACAGCAGGCAGGCCACCATCATCAGAATCTCACATTCTGCCTTGCTCCTTGGTCCAACGGTGCCCCCGATCTACTCACTAAAGGGCAGGTGCTGGCTGAAGGTAAACCACAGGAGAACAGAACAGGAGGGCTCTGCTCTCTGTCCGAAGTTGGACTCCACTGCAAAATTCTTCACCAAGACATGAGGATAGAGGGCCTGCCCCTACCCCTTCCCCCACCGAAGGCTTCCTTCTAGATTCGGAAGGCAATGCCCATCCACTTTTCCGTTCTTGGTAAAGGAAAGTTCCACATCATTTCCACATTAAAAGTCCAAAAAGCAGCCAATCACATCGTTCTCTGCAAACTTGTCTCTGCAGTTTTCAAACTGGCTATTGGCGGACTTCTTCCCAGTGCCTCCATAGCCATAGGAGAAAGGCCCTTCGCCTAGCTGGGTGCTGCAGGAATCCAGGGATCAGCTGATATGGACCACGTAGGGATCAGGCTCTATAGATGGAAGGTGCTTCCTGAAGATTTGCTCATTGATCTTCATCTCAGAGCACACACAGCTCCTTCTGACCCCTTAGCTGGCTCGGGCTCCTGACCACAGGTATGCAAAGCCCTCACTTGTGAGCGGTTAGTCACTAGTCCGATCTCGGGCCACTTTGAAGTGAAGATCACAGTTATACGTGTCAGTAGCAACAAGGATATCATAAGGTAATCTTCATCCTCTCATGAGGAGGCTAAGGAGAGTTGCCACTCCTATCCTCTTGGTGCTCAAGTGCCCCCGCCCCTGGCTTTCTTCATAAGGCCTCTTTAAACTCTGGAATCTGTACTCTAGATGGAGTCTTGCTATGGTGCCTAGGCTGGTGTTGAACTCATGGCCTCCAGTGATCTTCCTGCCTCAGCCTGCCAAAGTACTGGGATTACAGATATGAAACACCACACCCTGTCTGAGGTTATCTTCTGCCATTCTTTTCCTCCCTCAGTTTGTCACCACCATACGGTCCTTCTTTCTGTTTTTCTAACACCCCAAGCTCATTCCTGCCTCAGGCCCTTTACTTTTGGTATTCCCTGTGCTTTCAAGTCTTAATCCTATCACAAAGGTGATGCTAACATATCAGAACTTTGTAATCATTTGAGTCATATCTCGTCACCTCTTTAGAGAGGCCTTTACTGACTACTTCTTATTTTGTTAACAGTTTCATTGAGGTATAATTTATATACCATAAAATTCACTAATTTTAACTGTACAATTTAATGACGTTTAGTAAACTTACAGAGTTGTGCAATTATCATTATGAATCAGTTTTAAAACACATCTTCCCAAAAGAGAGATTTCCAATCTTTCCCTCATGCCCATTTACAGTCAACTTTACCTCCAACTCCAGGCAATCTCTAATCTACTTTCTGTCTCTATAGATTTGCATTTTCTGGACATTTTCTGTAAATGAAATAAGTAATATGTGGTCTTTTGCATCTGGACTCTTCCACTTGACATAGTGTTTTTGAAGTTTGTCAGTGTTGTAGCAGGTATCAATAATTTGTTACTTTTTATTGCTAAGTAGTATTTCATTGTATGGATATACTCCTTTTATCTATCCTTTCACCAGTTGATGGACATTTGGGTTGTATCCATATTTTGGCTAATATAAATAATACTGCTCTGAACATTTACATACAAATTTTTGTGTGACATGTTTTCATTTATCTTGGATACCTGGGAATAGAATTGCAGAGTCATATGATAAATTTATGACTTTTTTTTTCATTTTTCTATAGTCATTTTTTAAATTGCAGAAACAACTCCATAAGACATCCAGTAGAATTCAAAACAAAGGAAAACCACAACAACAAAAAAGTCATGACCCTTTCATTGCAACTTAAACCATGTTTGTGTTTCTTTCTACTTCTTTATCCATATCTCCATATCCTATTGTGGATTGAGGATTGCATTCTGTTTGTGTGTGTGTGTGTGTGTGTGTGTGTGTGTGTGTGTGTTGTTGTTGTTGTTAAGTTTGACATTATGACTCATTTTTTTTTTTTTTTTTTTGAGATGGTGTCTCACTCTGCTGCCCAAGCTGGAGTGCAGTGGCACAATCTTGACTCACTGCAGCCTCTGCCCTCCACTTCCCAGCTAATTTTTGTATTTTTAGTAGAGATGGGTTTTTGCTATGTTGGCCAGGCTGGTCTTGAACTCCTGGTCTCAGGTGATCCACCTGCCTCAGCTTCCCAAAGTTCTGGGATCACAGGCATGAGCCACTGTGCCCAGGCCTCCAAATATTCATTTTTAACTGAGCCATAAACATATAAATGCACACATTAACACACATGACTGTGTATAATGTACTCCAATTAATCATAACCTTCAAAATAATTAAATTATGATTGTTATAATGGCTGAAATATAGTATGTACTTAATTATTAACTGAATAAGTAAAACCTTATTATTTCAGTCTTAAATTTAAATTCTTTAATAATTTTGCTTCAATTGATGTCTGTCCTATCATTTTATCAGTCATAAAATGTAAATAAGCTAATAAGTAAATAAAACTTACTGAGATCTAATTAGAAGATCTACATAGAAAAGGCTTAACATACTTCAGAATTATGTACATATTTTATAATAAATGTGATCCAGTCTGCTTTGGTGTATCTTAAAGGAACTGCTTTCCAAATAGGCTGCTCCATTTTACATTTCCGCAAGCACTAGATGAGGGTTCTAGCTTTTCCGCATTCTCACCAACCTTGTTATTGTCTGTCCTGTGTTTTTTAAAAGTAGCCATGCCGGTGAGTACAAAGTGGTACTCATTGTGGTTGTCAGCTGCACTGCCTGAATGACTAATGATGTTGAGATTTTTTTTTCATGGGCTTAATAGCCATTCATATGTCTCCTTTGGTAAGCTGTCTATTAGAATATTTCGCTCAGTTTTAAATTAGGCTTTTTTTCTTACTGAGTTATGAGAGTTGTCTATATATTCTGGATGCAAGTTCTTTATCAGATATATGATTTTTAAATGTTTTTCCTTAGTCTGTGGCTTATCTTTTCATTTTCTTAATGGTGGTTTTAAAAGTGCAAATGGTTTTAATTTTGATGAATTCCAATTTATCAATGTTTTTTATGAATTGTGATTTGGGTATATATCTAAGACCTTTTTGCCTAATTTAAGACCATTATTATTTTCTCCTATCGTTTCTTCTCGATGTTTCATGGTTTTAACTCTTATAGTTAGGTCTCCTATCCATTTGAGTTAATGTTTTATGTGGTGCCAGTTATCTTTTTTATTGTTGTTGTTGCATGTGAATATCCAATTATCCCAGCAGTATTCATTCAAAACGAAGCAAAACAAAAACTATTTTTTTCTCCGACTGCCTTGGCAACTTTGTTGAAAATGAATAGAACACAAAGGTAAAAGTTTACTTCTATACTCTCAATTCTGTTCCATTTATCTGTTTTTATGCCAGGGCTATACTGTCTCGATTCACTCAGCAGATGATCTTCCATTTTAAAACCTGGAAGTTTAAATTCTTATCTTTTGCTCTTTTTTTTTTTTTTTTTTTTTTTTTTTTTTTTTTTTTTTTTTTTTTTTTTTTTTTTTTTTTTTTTTAAGCTGCTTCTACTCTTCTGGATCTTCCACATTTTTAAGTAAATTTTAAGATACACTTGCCGGTTTTTGCGAGATTTCTATAAAAACTGCACTGAATGTATAGGGTAATTTATCTGGGTCATACTGCATCTTTTAATTTGTGTTCATGTTCCATGAACATGGACTACTTCTTTATTTATTTAGATCTTTTATATTTTATCTCAACCATGTTTTATAGTTTTCAGCAAAGGGTTATATAGATATTTTGTTATATTTATTCTTAAGAATTATATTCTTTTTAATGCTATTGTAAATAGAATTGTTTTCTTAATTTCATTTTCCAATTGTTTATTGATAGTATATAGAAATACAGTTGGTTTTTAGATATTGATTTGTATCCTTCAACTTTGCTAAAACTCTTTTATTTGTTCAATATCTCTGTGTGTGTGCATGTGTGTGTGTGTGTATGTGTGTATTTCCTGAAATTTTTAGCATACAGGATCATGTCATCTGTGAATATAGACAATTTTATTTCTTTCTCTCAAGTATGTATGCTTTCATTTCTTTTTCACTCCTGGTTATGCAAGCTGGAATATACAGTGCAATAGTGAACAAAAGTGGCAAAAGCAGGCATATTTGATTTGTTCTCAATCTTAGGGAGAAAGCATTCAGTCTCTTACTATTGAGTATGACATTAACTTCAGGTTTTTCATAGAAGCCCTTTATTAGGTTGTAGAATTTCCTTATATTCTAAGTTTAATGAGATTTTTTACAAGGATTAGGGATTGGATTTTGTCAAATACTTTGTATCTATTGAGATGATCAGTGATTTTTTTGTTTTGAGCTTTCTATTAATATGGTGCTTTATATTAATTACTTTTCAGATATTAAACCAACCTTATATTCCTGGAATAAATTCAACTTAATCATGTTTCACTTAATCGTGATGTATACTTTTTGTATATTTCTGGATTTTATTGTTTAGCTGATGGTTACTGTACTTATCTTCATGAAGAATATTAGCCTGTAGTTTTTTAAAATTAGATATACATGGCTTTTACACACGCGTGCACACACACACACACACACACACAATTTATTTATTTATTTATTTATTTATTTATCTATCTATTTTTGAGACAATGTCTCCCTCTGTTGCCCAGGCTGGAGTGCAGTGGTGTGATCTCAGCTCACTGCAACCTCCGCATCCTAGGCTTACTGAATAGCTGAGATTACAGCCACCTGCCACCTCACCCAGCTAATGTTTTTGTGCTTTAGTAGAGATGGGCTTTCACCATGTTGGCCAAACTGATTTCTAACTCCTGACCTCAAGTGACCCACCTGCCTCAGCCTCCCAAAGTGCTGGGATTACAGGCATGAGCCACCAGTCCTGGCTGTTTTTTCCAAATTTCATATAAATATTTTACGTTTTGCATGCGTAAATATATGAATATTTATGGATTTGTTCCTATTGACACTCTTTGTCCTCGGTTTTGCTCTAGCTTCTCTATTTCCTTGCACATTTTGAATTTTTGAATGTGAGCATCTACCATTGCACTGTATTTGTGGAAATTCTCTAATACCTAGGTTGAAGTTTCATGCTTCAAAAAGAATTTCCTTTGCTCGAGGTATTGTAGACCATACAAAAAATTTAAAAAACAAAATTTAAAATAAAAAACAAAAATCATGAAATCCTATTAAGGCCAGTGTATTAGTTTACGAGGGTTGCCATACCAAAGTACCACAGTCTGGGTGGCTTAAACAATAGAAATTATTTTCTCACCGTTCTGGATGCTAGAAGTCTGGGAACAGGACTGGTTTCTTTTCAAGCTTCTCTCTTTGATTTATAGATGGTTGTCCCCCTCTTCCTGTGTCTTCATGTGATCTTCCCTCTTTGGATGTCCGTGTCCTAATCTCTTTTATAAGGGGACACCATTTATATTGGATTAGAGCCCACTTTAATAACCTCATTTTGCCTTAATTGCTTTTTTTTTTCTTTTGAGTCTGGGTCTTGCTCTGGTGCCCAGGCTAGAGTACAGTGGTGTCATATCTGCTCACTGCAACCTCCGCCTCCTGGATTCAAGCAATTCTCCTGCCTCAGCCTCCCGAGTAGCTGGGATTACAGGCACCCACCCAGGTAAATTTTTTGTGTTGTAGTAGAGATGATGTTTCACCATGTTGCGTGTTGGCCAGGCTGGTCTTGAACTCCTGACCTCAGGTGATCCACCCTCCTCGGCCTCCCAAAATTCTGGGATTACAGGCATGAGTCACTGTATCCAGCTCTTAATTACTTCTTTAAAGATCCTATCTATCTGCAAGTATACTCGCATTCTGAGGTACTGGGCATTAGGACTTCAACATATGAATTTTGGGGAATACAATTCAGTCTGTAATAGACAGCTTATGCATACAAAAACTGGAGGGGGGAAATTTTTCTTCTCAAAGAAATAAATGAGTTAAGATAAGAAAATGCCCTTTATGCAACGTCAATTAAATGGAAGGTCAGAAAAAAAAAAAAGGAAAATGCCTTTTATATCCCCTTCTGTACAATAGGTTATCTTTATTCATTCTTATTCTACAATAATATTCCTTTGAAGTTGCAGATTTGTGTGGAAATCACCTTTTAAATTCTCTTTTTTTTATTGTTCCCTAATATATCTTTATTTAACTATACACTATGTAGTTCCCAAATCAAAGACTTCAGGGAACTACCATGTTGGGTAGAAACCTTCAAGGTAACACTTGTCTTTTGCCCTCATTTTCTTCCAGACTTTCTGATTTCACCTATTTTGTGGATCTTAAGGATTATCTCTTCTATACCAAGCCAAAAATGTGTTCAGAAATACTTACATTTTTATCCAAAATTAGGATGTTTCAGTCTGGGCATTGTATACGGTATTTATTCCACAAAACGTATAAAGAATTTCACTTAATTTAACTCAAAATTTTGGTTAGCACAGTATAGAGGATGGTAAAGAGGATATAATCCATCTCATTCCAAACATAGAAATACTAATTGTTATTGTTTCCATAGAATCCTGAAATAAGCATCTAATGCAGACTTCCCTACCAGTCTGGAGGATTCCCTACTTACTGACTCATAATTGTTCACTTGACTCTACTATTGCTCACATTGCAATTCCTGAGCCTCCACAGGCATTGAGACATGATTACATCTTTCCTCTTATCAGTACTCTCTTATTCTCATGCTTCAAATTCCATCTCACCCTATTAGATGCATCTGCTCTCTGTTTTCCAAAACATTGCTGAAATATTGTACCTACCCTACTGCTACTCCATTGTCTTTACCTTTTACTGTTGATTGCTTTTTAGTTCCATTACTACCATTTTAATGTGGATTATGAGGAGAAAGAAGGAATAAATACGTTTTTAGTCTTCTTCAACTGACAGGCCTTTAATTTTATAGAATAAAAATAATGGTATAGAAAATGTAGTAATAAACTTAAATAATATTATTTTTTAAATATTTATGTTTTTGTAAATAATTAGGGCACATATATTATTATATTGAAATTTTCCTAAGAATGCAGTTTGAGTTTGTTTAATGCAAGCAAGAATAGTGCAGAATTACACTACTCTTCATATACAGAAATGGAAGTAGGACTTTTTGTTTCTTTTCTTTCCTGTCATCACTATCTTGATTAATAAAGGTGAAAGATTCTGCACTTATGCCTTTTCTTTTGGTTGTTTTCTGCCACAAGTTCAAGATACGCTTCAAGCCGTGGGTCACACCTATCTTTGCCCTCACTTACGAATACTGACCATGGTGTCATTAGAAGCAATGTCATATTACTGTACAACAACTGTCCTTTCCTCAAGGAAATTATTGTCCCAAGAGATTGAAAATTAAACTATTTAAATGGAGGTTCATTTATTATTATGATAGTGGTCTAACTGAATAAAGCTGGCTGGGAATGTTTTTTGAGCACTGAGATACTGACCTAGAGTCAGTACTTTCCACCTGATACTGATGTTCTTTCAGTGTTCAGAGAGCACAGTGCCCAGAAACCCCAGGTCTACTCCAACTGTGTCAAAAGAAGTAGTATACTGTAGAAGCAGTAGAACTCCTTAACATCGCAATGCCTGCCCAGCCCTAAGGGTTCAAGTACATGTCAACACTTCACTTGCTCATGTCTCAACTCATGCAACATTCCCCAGCTCACCTCGTACTTACCTGTCTACACATACTTTCGTTATGGCTTTTGATTTAAGTATTTATTGCAGCTAGGCTTGATTTCCTTATCCTTCATCTAACCTGAATTAGCATTAATGACTAAGTAATTAATTCAATATCATGGTGGATCAGTCACTCTGCCAGACAGTTTAGATTTTCTTTTTTTAGATGGAGCCCAGGTAAAGAAAAGCTTTTGAGGACAGATTTTTGTATTCTAGGAACACAGGTGGAGAACAGTCTTTACTCTTGTATTTTCTCTCAAAGTCTTATTCATTCTGAAGCAACTGATCACATGGGAGTTATCCATTACATAATTCTCCATATAAACAGCTAGTTGCCTGATTAAATTATCTTGAGGAAAGAAATGTGGCCCGGTAAAAGTAATATTCCTTAGTCACTTTGCATTTAGAGATGGCCAAGTAACATAATTTTACCAGTCTATTCAAATATATGATGGGGATGTCTGCAAAAGTTTTGTTTTCCTAAATTATGTATGTATGTAGTGTCTCTTTACAATCTCTTTTTCTTTGTTATTTCCCCCTTTTTCTATGTACTTAGAATGCTGATTAAATAACTGAGCAATAATTGTGCCAGCCAGAAGATAAAAGCCATATGATGGAAATGGAGGAACGGAAGGCTAGAAAGAATCTGTCTTTCCAACTTCCTGGAACCCTTGAACAAGCTTTAGATTGCCTAGTACCAAGGTTCTTCTTAAAACAAAAAGTAAATCTATTTTTAAAGTCTTGTTTAAGTTAATGCTCTGACATACGCAGGCAAAAGCAACCCCTAAAGTATACACCCTTAGTTCCTGGGGGAATCATTGCAGAAAGTAATTTCCCCCAGTTTCCTAGGTGAGCACTCTAGCATTTAGCAATGCAGACATCCCTGCTAATCAGCACAAAGGGGCTGAGACTGGCATAACCAAATATTAGAAATTTTTAAATAATTAATATATAAAAATCATTCGTCAAGCTGGAACCTATGTAGAAGGAGAAACTCAAATCTGCTCAACAAAAGAAAAGGAAACAGGTCATGAGGATATGAATATTTTTGGGTAGCTCTCATCTCTGGGCTGGAATTATTTGCACACCTGGAGCTCTGAAGGTTGAAGACACGCTTGTGATGTTTATACAGATAATAAGCCATGTACCCACTGCTCCAGCCCGTGAGACTCTGAAAGATGATATCCCGAAGAGCCATGACAGTGAGAAAAAGCCGCCTAACTGTTTCCTTACATAGTAGCATATGGCAATAACTAACACGGTCTAATTTCAGACCTGTTTATGCTATTAACTGCTCTAATGTAGTAGAGCAAGTTGGAGCTTATCAGAAAATTAAAGACCCAAAAGAGGAAGAGATAAGGAAGAACTTGCCATGTAGTCTGTAGTTTGAGCTTTCTATACAAGGTGGTCCTGGGACTGGTGGCGATGGCCTGGACCACGCTGAGGAGACAGGTGGTGCAGATGGAAAGGCCCCAAGCGACCCTCCCTAAATAAATTGAAGTTTTACAACCAACATTATCTAGGAAGTTTCTGAAATTAAAAACTGCAGTTACATTTCTTCTATTTGTAGTACAAATAATGATTATATTTGAGAAAGCCAAATGAAGGAGGATAAGTTCTATGGGTTTTTTCTCAGAACCTTTGACAAAAGTATATACATGTCGTACAATTATAAGGACATTTCCCACAAAGCCAGGTCCAGTTAGGAAAGGGAAGACTATTCCCTGGATGAGGTTACTCCAAGTCATCTTCCGACATTGTGGACAGAGCTAGGAAAAAACCTTTTGAGAAATACGAATAAATAAAGATGATATATTTTGGGTCTGTGGCTTTTCTCTGTGTTAACTTCAGTGAAAAGAACACTTTCAATTATGAAATATGTAAGTGTACACGATTCTGTCTTAGCAAACCCCTCATCTGATTTTTGATCTCTTTCTTCTGTTGTTTTTACTGCCATTGGTACAGAGATGGTAACTACAGTTTAAACATAAACTTCATACTCATGCTTTCACCTGCATTTCCAAGAGAGCCTTTTATGTATTCTTCATGTCTAAAATTTACATGACAATTTTATATGACAATATAATATTTATATTATATGACAATATAATATAAATTAATATATAATATATAAATATGTATTATATATTTATACATAAAAATATAATATATAATCATTTTTAAATGTATTTATATATTTTAAATCTTTTTATACAGTTGACATTTTGTGGATGCTTAAATGCTGAATCTATCTCAATTTGAAGTGTGTTTTTAAAAATAGTTTTCAATCATGATTCCAAAAACAATTTGGAAGACCAGTCCACCCTTCCCTCCTGTAATATTTTTCTTATTATTCAGTAAAAAAAAAAAAATGGAAGTGTTTTATTAGTATCACAGAAGCTAGTCCCTAATCTGAAGCAGAGCTTTGGAACCTTGGAAAGATGAAGAGAGGCCCAGAAAACTGTGAAACCCTAGAAAAAGATAAGAAGAAACAGACACGGAAATATTTGATAAGGATATCAGGGTAGTGAAGTGTATACAGGATATTCATTTTTGACAAACTCCAGGTCTCTAACTAAATATGTAACCAGTTCTTATTCCAAACCTATGAGTTCACACTGCTGTTCTTCTTATTAAAGCCTGTTTCTCTTTACTTTTTTCTGTGACACTCAATTCCTTGATAACCATGAACTTACTCTATTCCATCACAAATAGCAACATGAAAAAAATCACAAATTAGTGAAAATGATAACTACTGTTATTTTCCAGTAGGGAGATGGGTAATAAGACAGATTTTTCTCACACTGATGGTCTGGCAGGAGGCCCTGTTTCAGGGTCTCATAGGCTGGACCAGCAGCCACATGGTGTTTCTTCTCCACCAACATCACAAGCATGTTCTCCACGTTCAGAACTCCAAATTTCTGTATAAAACTCCCTCTGAGATAAGAGCTGCTCGCAGTGTTCTCCTTCTGATGCCCTGTTTTGTTTTGTTTTATTGGGCAGATTGCATTATTTCTTTATATTTAACTTTATCCTTAGAGCAAAATTTTATAATATCTAATATTCAAGAATGTTTACCCTTAGTTATGCAACTCTTAGCCCATTTGTGCTGATTCACAGAGATAGACATGTGGCTGAATGTTGGCACGTTCAGTAAGACTTGAGAAAGTGTCTGTTTTATTGATCTCTTCAGTAAGCAAGTTTGAAATAACCGTTCATTTTGCTATGCCATGTGTTTTTAAAAATCGAGAAGAATTACTTAAACATATAAGGATAAATTCTCATACAACAAACCTGGTGACCAGCAGCCCTGATCTGATGCAAGAGATCATAGAAATCCCAGAGAGACTCAGCTCTCTTATTCTCCATCCTTCCATCCTTCAAGAAATAGCTGAAATTCTGTGCATTTATGATGGCCCTTTCACTACTAGGCTTCCAGGAGTAAGAAACAGTAGAACAATCTGGAAAAATCTATCAAAATTACTGGTGCCTTCACCTTTCGACTCAGGAATTTCATGTCCAGGGCCTAATTTCTCAGATATACTTGCTCATTTAAGAATTACAGTAGGAAAAATACATATTATGATACATTATTTTAAAAATACAATGAAATACCATCAAGCAAAAGGAGTTATTTTGGGCTGTTTAAAAATATTTATATGTATCCATTCGTACAAAGGGATTTTATGGTATTTATGAAGAAGTGGACGAGTTCAAAATGTATTGACATGGAATGATACTCAAAGGTTTTTTCTTGTTAAAAGAAAAGCAATGTGAAAGTCGTAGCATTCAAAAAGCAACATAATAATATAATTAATTTGGAATTATCTACATCATTAATTTCTGCTAGAATACAAAAAAAACTGCAAGAATTGTTTCCTGTTTGAAGAGAAACTAAGTAAATGAAAGCATAGTAAATAGAATTTTATTTTATATATTTTTCTGTTTTCTGATTTGTTAAATATGTAAATGTATCTCTTCATAGTATATAAGTAAATTAAATTAGATAACATGCGCTGGCACTCCCCACAATGTTATCAGTCAATCTCTCTATTATCAGAGCTACAAAATTATCTGGTTCTGCATGAAATTAAATGAAGAACTTGGTTTCAATGTTTCTTAAATTGGAACCAAAATACATATTTGGATAGAATGTATAGTTCTGGCAGTAAGGTATCTCATCAAGCCATTTGGAAAAATACTTAGTAAAATAAAAGTGAACAAGAGACTTAAGAGACATTTCAAAAGAACAATGTTAAATCTTATTGAGGTCTTGCTTGTTTTTATTCCATCTTGTTTTCTTGACCAAATAAACCAAAGTAAAAGTTAACAATTTTCAAATAAATGTATAAGTAAATGAACATCTGATTACTAAACAAACTATAAGAAATAAGTGAGAAAAATGATTCCTGTTTATAGCGCTCATTATATCAAACATAAGAAAAATGAAAGCAAAGAAAAACAGAAGAGAGGAAAATAGTATTAGGCAATACATTGAAATAAGTGTACTGTATTGGAAAATGAATGAAAATTTTAAGTAGGAGCAATGAGTTGCTTTGGAGATTAGCAAGAAATATTTAACTAGCCCATGGCAGCTTCTATAATCAACATTTGATTACTGATTAAACTGATTGAACCATCATAACAAACCACCATTCATTTTTTCCTCTTTTTGCTCAAAATAGGTACAGAAGAGAAACATAACACATGAAAGGTGAAATAGTGCAGAAAGCAAAAGGCATATGAAACTCTGTAAACCAGAAATTAATGTAGACAAAGAGGTTGGAACTTGTAAGTAAGGTAGAGGACACAAGTTTGTGATGCCAGGTTCATTAATGTAATGACTGAATTCTTTTTTTTCAAAGTATTTTAAGTCCTGAAGATACCCTTAATGTACATTTGGTAGGTGGGATTTTTTTCTTTTTACTTCTCAATTTCTATCACACTGTTTTGGAAGATATAACACACATAGTATATTGCAGATTAAAGGAAACTAGATTTATTTCTTGAAAAATAAGCAAAATAAAAAATCAAGAAATACAGAGTGAGAGAGGGGATGAAAGATAACTACTGCCTTAGATTTTTCTCCTGTTGTAGTTATTACCAGTCTCAAAGAATTCATGATTCATTCAATGGTGGAAACATTTCAAGGTTGTAATTTGGGTGCCTGCTTTTACTCACTCAGGGACTTGAACACAAAATCCTCAGTTTAAAATGCAGATGTACTCTTGACCAAGCTATACAAGCTGTAAAGTGGCTTTCAACTAAAAGATAAGAGGACTTTCACATGCTACCTGAGTCCTTTTATGTTCCTTTGAAGATGATTTTTGATATCCTCTGATCACACACAAAACAGCAGCCTTTAATATACATATTGTATGAAATATCAATTTTATACTATTAAAATATACATTCCAGATTTGTTAAACAAAAGCGTTTTGGTGCATGTTGCTATGTGGATGAAATGCAAGATCTTGTTATGACCTTGTGTTCTGATAAGCTCAAAAGTCCACTGACTGTCTGAAGCCATGCCAAAGACTTTGTGATCCCACCACCCTCCCTGAGTCTGTCATTCCCACTTCCATACCACTGTTGAGGCAACATTCAGAGGATCCAATAATGAGCAAAATAGCAGCTTTCATAAGAAGAACGTTCTTCAGCCCTATGCCGGCCACACACATATGGGGTGTAATAAAGTCTTGTCAATTCAGTGGCCAAAGTGTAACTTGTTATTTTTCATATCATATTGATACATTGTGTCAAAGAGTAAGAATTTCTGACCTTGATTATCATATTTTGATGAAAATATTTCAAGACATGCACACACACACACACACACACAGACACACACACACACCTCAAAAATGAGAGACTTGAATTAAAAAATATTATTGGAGGAGTCCAAGAACTTACTTTGAAGCTGTGTCTGCCTATCAATTACACTGGTTAACTTAGATTTTAGTTTTATTTATAATGCCTTGGAAAAGCTGATGGAGATTTTGAGGAAGGGATAGAAAGGCAAATTTCCCTTGTTGTCTTCTTGGTTTTTTAATTGTAGCTCTGCCTTGGTTGGTCAGTGTGCTCTATCTGTTAGTGGCTGAGTGTCTTCATCTCTGAAATGGAGTGTGAAATAACAGCATTGTTAGTTTTTAGGGCTATTGTGAGAAGTAAAAAGATAAGTGCCTTTAAAATAGTACATAGTAGATACTAAGTGTGAGGAAACAAAAGACTTGTTTCTTATAATTGTGTGCTCACTTAGCAAACATTTGCTATGTTGCTTGACATTATGGATAGGCTGCATTAAAGAGAGAGTGTCCTAAAAGAATGATTTCCTTTTAAATCTGCCTCTTGTAGACTGCAATTGCATATGCTTTAATTCTTTGTTACCAGTCACTTTGTTACTTATGTTCACAATTATTCCATTTTCTAGCACTTCATTAGTTCATGAAAACTTCATGACAGGCGCATTACTGTTGGGATCCAGCTGGAAGAACCAACACAATTATGTGAGCCACATTCGTACCAAGTACGTATTTTACTTTATATTTGTCTTTCATATTGTCATCATCATCATCACCATCATCCCATCACCATGACCATCATCACCATGGTCTCACCACAATCATCATCATGACCATCTTTATCGATATAATTTCTCTATCCAGCAACTTTGTTCAACTTCCAGCTATCTGTCAGTCAACTGGTTGAAGGCCTGTGGCCAAACTTACATAAAGGTCCTGAAGTGGCCCATTTTCTTAGTCCTCTCACCTGAATAAAAATTCAGGCGAATAGAAATGTCACCTGAAGAGATATCTTCTGAGAATGTCAGCAGGTAGAGAACCTTCCAAACTACAAAGATTTGGGAGGCAGTTTGTACTGCTTGACTAAAAAGATGGGCTTCTAACAGGAGATTTTAGTGTCAAATTTTTGATGGATTCACTATTTAGTTTTAGTGGAATCTGAAGACTTCTACGTCATAAAACAGATACAGTAATAATGATTTGTGATTGGGATGCAACTCTGTTTTAGAAGATCTTAAACTGATATAAATGTCTATTTTTAATTAAACTTTGTATTGCATATATTTAAGGTGTATAAAATAATTTTTGGTATACATAGTGAAATGGTTACTACAGTCAAGCAAATTAACATATCCATCATCTCACAGTTATCCTTTATGTGTGTGTATGTTAAAAGTATCCAAAATCCACTCTTAGAGAATTTCCGGCATGTAATACAATATTATCACTATTGTCCTCATGTTGTACATTAGATCTGTACACTTATTCATCCTAGATATCTACAACTTTGTACCCTTTGGCCTATATATCTTCATTTCCTCCTCTACTCTTCCACTCCTGATAATTATCTCTCGACTCTGTTTCAGTGTATTTGAGATTTTTGTGTTTGTTTTTTAGATTGCATATATAAGTAAGATCATATAGTATTTTGCTTTCTGTGTCTGGCTTATTTAGCTTAGCATAATGTCCTCCAGTTTCATGCATGCTGTTGCAAATGGCAGTACCTCCTTTTAAAGGCTAGATAATATTTCATTATACATACCCATATCACATTACACCACATTATATATATATGCACACTATAATATATGTATTATAATTTTTTAAATGTTTTTCTTTGAGACAGAGTCTCACTCTGTGGCCCAGGCTGGAGTGCAGTGGTATGATCTCAGCTCACTGCAACCCCCGCCCTCCGAGTTCAAGCAATTCTCCTTCCTCAGCCTCCCGAGTAGCTGGGTTTACAGGCATGCACTACTGCCCAGGTAATTTTAATATTTTTAGTAGAGTCAGGGTTTCGCCATATTGGCGAGGCTAGTCTCAATTTCCTGACCTCAAATGATCCGTCCACCTCGTCCTTCCAAAGTGCTAGGATTACAGGCATGGACCACTGCACTCGGATGTATAATATATATGCACATTATTATGCACATGAGCGTGCATGCGAGTGTGCACACACACACACACAACACAATTTCTTCCTCCATTCATCCACTGAGGAAGATGGAAATGCAGATACCTCTACCAGGTGCTGATTTTATTTCTTTTGGGTATATAACCAACAGAGAAATTGCTGGGTAATTTGGTATATGTATATATGTGTGTGGTGTTTATGTGTGTGTGTATATGTATATACATATAGACACATATACACATACAGACATACATATATACCCATATAAACACACCTATACACACATAGACATTGTGGAAAGGTAAAATAAGTAAATATTTACCGGTGAATGAATCTTGTCTTTTGTCAGGAAATTTTATATCCATTGTTCTAAGTTGTCTTCTGTAACTATATCTGTAAGCCACGTTTTCTATTTTCCAAGAAACTTGAGTTTAATTATGAATATATTCATATTTACTAATGTAAGTAAGCATGTTATTACGCTTCATCGACATGGCCTAGACAAGGACAGTAAACATCTCAGTAAAATGACTGGAAAATGAGTCCTACGTGGGTCCCCTGATGTGTAGAATGATGTTGATATTTAGTAATCTTTATCACCTTTCCTTGGAGTCTGAGTTCCCACTGGTATAAAAGTAAATGAACGATTTATTATCCCTATAAATGTTGGATTTTGGAAGGGAAATATGTATTATACTTTGAAAGTGAAGAGAGAACAAGAGTTTGGGGTTGCGAGTGTGGGTTCGTATATGACATATGTAATCCCAAGACCATTGTGCTGAGTTCAGAAATTATATACTACCTATTCAGTTGATTTCAAGATGAAGAGAAGTGCTCTAAGTTGTTTGTCAAAGAACTGATTCTTTGGGAAACTGTTGGGTTCAGGATGAATAATTATTTTGAAAGCTGAAATATTTAACCTTTGATTTAACATCTCAGCATAGTCCTATGTCCCAGCTCCATCTATGTATGAACATGAGATACTATTTCTTGAGGAGAAAAACATATTTTTATAGAAGCGGAATGTTGAGTCTGAACCAACATTCACTAAGTTTTAGGGAAGTTAGGAATAATTACTATTCCTAGATGTGTGTTTCAGAGAAATTAGTTAAGATTTTTTAGGCTTTCAAAGTGCAAAGAAAGCAGTTGAATTGCAATAAGAGTTTCAGTATTCTAACATTAGTAAGGTGGACAGGAGTTAGAGGAATGCCTAGTAGCCTCATCATTATTTTAATCCACTCAGTAAATCCATGTAAAATTCAAATTAAGTACTAGTTTAAATCAACTCTCCCTTTCAGAGAAGATTGATTGCTCTTCCCACATATTCAAGATAATCCTTATTTTGATTTGTCCTTGCAAAAGAGTTTCATTTTGATAAATAAATAAACAGGCACTCTATAATAATTATTGAATAATTGAAAGAATGAACTGAATGAGAACTATCTTTTAAATTTTTGAAGGCATCAAATTCTGGACAGCAAAACGAAATTGAAAATATGTGTTAATTCAAAACATAAATCTTAACATGAATGTAAAATGTGGCCTAGATGTATTAGCTAATGAGCTGTTATAAAAACTTTCTTTGCATTTAACCACAAGTTTTTGTAACTTTCTTAAATTTGTATGTAGGAAGAAGTTAGCAAACTAACCAAATATATCTTGGTCTCTCTGAAAAGCTGACGTTAAGAAATTTCTTATAAGTAGAATTTTGCTGAGATTAGGAATATTCCTTCTGAATAACTTCTGGTAGTGAAAATATTCCTACGATTTGTTAGAGCAAATGGTCTAGGAGTCCCTCAGTAATATTAATATCCAACTTTCAAAAGGGGTAGAAGTGAGATAAGAGAACTTGGGAACTCGAATTTTTCTAGCATTTTAATCGAAAGCTAAAAATGGAAATGAGTTAAATTGCTTAGAATAGTATAGCAAAGTAGAACAAAAGAAAAATGTTCCTATAAGTTACAGGTTTTACCATAGCGTAGTAATTTAAGCTACCAACAGAGCATCCACAGAAACAACCCTTTTATTTATGTAAGTGATTGATGGAGTGATATTATTTGGTAATAAACTGTTTGAAGAATAAAAATAAATAATTTGGGAATAAATTGTACTGTAAATATGGGAAATTGCCACCTCTAGGTGGCTCGTTGGTCTAGGGGTATGATTCTCGCTTCGGGTGCGAGAGGTCCCGGGTTCAAATCCCGGACGAGCCCACTTCATTTTCGACCAGTTAGCTCTAAGGGTTTTAAAAGTATTTGCCCAAATATTCATACTCAAAAATATGTACTTTCATCACTTGGACAGCAGAATTGTCTTCGAAGCAGCCGAGTACTGAATCCTGGACTTCTCCTAAGGGCAGACAGCGGAATGCTAATGCGGCTGCAGCAGCGCTCGCCCACCTCGGTCCGTTTCTTCTCAAACCCTGAAAGGAAGGCGGTGGGCAGCTCGTGCGCGCATGCGAGTGCGTCCTGGGCCGAGTGCTGGAGAGGAAACAGGAGTTGCAGTCAACCGGTTATCTTCCTTTTATAGGAAGGAAGATTAAAATTTCCACTTTAACTCCAGCTCGGTGATCACTCCTAATGTCGACTGCTCCCGCCACACTGGAAAGTGAAAGTCTCCCCGAGTGCTGCTGGTGTCGCCGCTCCCACTGCAGTCGACTGTTAGGGTGTCATCCTCCTGCCTGTCCTGCTTTCCCTGGTCAGAGTTCATTATTCCTCCGGCGGATGCATAGGCAGTGAGTACTGCATGTCAACTTGAGTGCCAAAAGCTATGGATGCAGCGATGGAAAAACATGGTCTTATTTCTACAGAACTTGATATTACAAGTAACTAAGTACCATGATGACGCGTTTTGAAAAAGTATGGAATTCCCATGGAAGTACATAGCACCAGGCTATTGACTCTTGGCAATATTGCTAGCCCAGGTTCGTCTCACTGGAGAGAGATACCACGAGGAGCAATCATTAAGGCTGGAATCTCAAGGTTTTTCTCATCTCATGCTCTGGAAACTTGTGGGTACTTGGTTGAAAACGCTTAGGAGAATTGATTAACACTGGAATTTGAAAGAGGAAAAAATGGAAGGGAAGATATAAATCCATTTACGTTGCTCGTGCTGGCTAAATTAAAATATTTCCTTAGAATAATGGTTTTGTTGGCTTTTGTGGCCAAGTCTGAAAGTGGAAACCCACTCCCACACCCCAATTTCATCCTGGCTTCATGAACCTCACAGAGGCTCAGCTTGCTTGGTATTCTGAAAGTGTGGAGTGTGGATCTGTTTCACCTTTCTTTATTCTGACCAATTTTAAGGACTGATGAGTTTAAAGATGCAGATCATAGGTGGAGTATAACATCTTGTCTCTTTTTACAAAAGAAATATAAATGTATAATTTATTTGTAAATTAATGTGTGTAATTTATTTGTAATTTAATTTTGTTACTTGGAATAGTGTTACTTATTAAGTTTGAAATTCAGAAGGAACTTCCTCCAACCTCTGTTCTTTAAGAATTTTCTCTGAATTCACAAAGTCAGTTTGATGTCATCTAGGCAGAGGAGATTGAATGATCCTTCTCTACAAGGATTTTTACTATCCCAAGAGGGATAAGTTGGACGTTTTGATATGTAAGTGTCTGGTAGTTAATTACCCAGGCAGACCATTCTAAAATGATTCCCAGAGTCAATAAACAGGACTCATGGTCTTAGTTTCCAGTTATTTTTAGGGCTTAATTTTAATTATGGACCAGCAATCAAAGATCACTAGGCATCATTACACAATGAAGTTAGTGTCTAATCTGAGAAACAGGTATTTTTTAAAACCTTTTTTTAGAAATGGAGAGAAAGAATGCCGTACAAAAGGATAACTCTATAGAATTCTCTTGAAATTAAAATTATGACAGTAGAAAGGAAAAACTTAATAGAAAAATTGATATGAAACATGAAGGGCATCTCCAAAATGTGAAGTAAAAATCTAAAGGCAAACTCCAGCAGTTGTGATTCTTAATATATACTCAAATTAGTTGAAAACGCATGTTCACACAAAAATCTGCACATTAATGTTTATAGCAGATTTATTTGTATTTGCTAAAACCTGAAAGCAAACCAACGTGTACTTCAATAGGTGAATGGATATATTCAATACAAACTGTGGCATAATACAGTATTATTTCATGATAAAAAGAAATGAGCTATCAAGCCAGGAAAAGACATGGAGGAACTTTAAAATCATACTGCTAAGTGAAAGAAGCCAATCTGAAAAGACTACATACTATATATATATATATATATGATTCCAACTATAACATTGTGAAAAAGGTAAAAATATGAAAACAGTAAAAACGATCAGTCATTGCTAGGAGGGAGGGAGGGAAGGATGAAGAGGTGAAGCACAGGGAATGTTTAGGGTGGAGATACTATTAAATATGATACAGTAATGATGGACACATGTCATTATACATTTATCAAAGAGGAAATAGTTACAATACCCATAAGAGTTACAACAAAGGTGAACCCAAACTACAAATTTTAGTTAATAATGTATCAATACTTGCTCATCAGTTGTAATGAATGGACCAAAACTGTATAAGATTATTAATAAGAGAGACTCTAAGGAGGAGAGGAAATGTATGGAAACTCTTTGTACTTTGTCATCAATTTTTTTTGTAAACAAAAAACTGTCTATTGACTGTTTAAAAGTAAAGAGAATGTAACTAGGAAAGAGCAATAAAAACAAAACAAAAAGTAGAGGAAACATATTGGAGATTTAAAATCCAAGTAAAGGAAGAGGAAGGAAGGAAGGAAGGAAGAGAAAGCAAGAAAGAGACAGAGAGAAAGAAAAGAAAAGAGAGAGAGAAAGGAAGGAAGAAGGAGGAGGAGAAGGAGAAGGAAAGAAGGGAGAGAGGGAAAGAGAAAGAGAAAGAGAAAGAAAAGAAGGAAGGAAGGAAGCAAGGAAGCAAGGAAGGAAGGAAGGAAAGAGAGAAGAAAATTAGCCAGGCATGGTGGTGCACACCTGGAGTCCCAGCTACTTGGGGGGCTGCAGCAGAGTATTACTTAAACCCAGGAGGCGGAGGTGGAATGGAGTGAAGTGTGAAGCAATCTTCGCTTCACGCCTCACTCCACTCCAACCTGGGCAACAGAGAAAGGCTGTCTCAAAAAAAAAAAAAAAAAGGAAACACGGAAATCAGAAAACCAGCAACAAAAAACAAGCCAACATCCGTAACTGGAATTCATGACTTGATGATGTAAGAGAGTTCCCAAAACAATGAATGGAAACAGAAACACATTAAGGCATATCTTTCAGACATTGCAGAACATTGAGGACAAGGAAATGATCCTGAAATAGTTAAATAGAAGCTCATTGCAAATGTAGAATCAGTAATTAGAATGACTTCGTACTTCTCCAAATGAATATTGAAAGCAAGAAGAAAATGGAGAACTCTCTCAAAATCCTGAAATAAATTTCAAAAGCTTGAAAAGTATTTCCCAGACAAACATTCAATCAAGTTTTTGGAGAAGTATTAAAAAGTCTCGTCTACAATAAACTCTTTCTCAGGATGCTGCTTTACAATGTGCTCCACCAAAATGTGAAGGTATATTAAGAGAAAATACATGAGAAATTGGGCATCCAACACCAGTGGCAAGGAAATAAAATGTGTACTATGATGGTGAAGGAAGACATCGGGATGAAAGCCATATCAAGTTTAGAAATCACTCAGTTTATTTTTTTGGCTAAGCTTTTATAGTTATTTGTGACAATTTGTTTCTAACAATAATGTTCAGGAAACAAAATGGGAAAGATAGGTAAATAATATTGCCAAACATAATTACATAAAGTCATTACTCATTCAATAAAAATTCTGATATAACTATATTTGAAGGAAAAATTGGTAAGAAGAGTGGCTGTAGCAGTGTTTATGGTGAGGAAGAGAAGTGAATCTTCTATCTGTATAATGGGAAATCAATGGAAAATACTAAATGTAAAATTAATATGTGGCATATGTATTAGTTGAGTATGATTTTGTCTCTGCAACAAAGAACCAAAACAACCATAGCTTAAAAGACACAGACATTACTGATCTCTCCTGTGACCATCTGAGGGTGTAATCAATGCCAGGGGGGTGCTTTGACTTCATGGTATTGGTTCCAGTCTTCTATGTCAGGACACCCTCCTTCCTAGAGCGTGCTGGGTACAATCTCTATTTCATGAAGCCTTCATTCTGAAAAGCAGATACAGGAGGAAGAGATAAACAGAGGTTCTTTCTTTCTCTTATGGGCATAACTTGAAAGCTTTACATGCATTTTCTCTCTTAGGCTGTTACTTAGAAATTGGTCACTTGACGAGGCTTACTGTCAAGGGAAGTCATTGTAATCTTTTCATGGGTGGCTATGAGCTCAGCTAATTTTCCATTTCTTGGAAGAAACAAAAATAATGAATGGACAACTAGCCATCTCTGCCATAGCATGATATTTGGAGGCATGCTGGTAAAAACAACACAAAATGCCAAATGGCTGACAATGTTTGCCTCTGCTAACAGGAGTAAGAAAGGAGAAACAGGACCACTGTTTTGCAGACACATGATTTTTGAAGTAATTGAGTCTTTAAAACGTGTGGTTAGCTTTGATTTAAAATTTTCTTGATTAGAAAAAAGCTTTGAAATAATAACTAGTATGGATAAATAATTTACCCAGGTTAAAGTGAGAAAGGGAAAGAGCATTCCACAGGGGAAAATAACTTGTTAGAGGAGGAAATCTAGATCCATCTTGACGCAAAATTCCAAATGGGACTGAGCGTGGAAAACAAGGGGTAAGGGAGCGGGTTGAGTTGAGGTTGAAGATTTCAGGCAGGTCAATGCAGCAAACACTGAAATATAAGGGCTCTTCCAGAGAAAAAGAAAAGGATAATTCTTCGTGAATTCACAGAAACAAGCAAATATCCTGACAACGAGAGTGTGAAGATACAGCAGGGGTCCATTCCCGCAGGACTTCCTCCTTGTTCCCTGTTGTTCAACCTGTGATTGATTTGCGTGGGCTTCAAAAGAGAAATCGACTCCGGTGTGAACGGTTTGGAAACCTCCGTCTCCTGCTGGCTCGCAGGTGCGCTCTCCGGACGCGGCGAGACGCGGTGAGTAGACAGAAGGGCTGAACAGGCTCACGTGCCGCCCCAGGTCGAAGGCAAACCCCGTGCGCCCAGTCAGCCGGGTCAGGCCCGCTGCCTGCTCAGGTGCCTCCCGCCTCGGGACCAGAACGCCGGAGAAAGGGAGAGACTGCCCTGGCAACTACGTTTCTACCACGTCTCGGACATTGGTGAGTCCCTTGAAAGCTAAGTCCGTTTTTTCCCCTTGCAGCTTTTCCATTCAGTTCTTGCTCATTCATGTGGAAACGAGCCATCTCCACGCCTCCCAAACATCTCCAAACCGTGTCCTAAGACTTCTTTTAAGGCTGCCTGTGGGTTCCGACTACAAACTCTCAAAGAAAATACTCGGGAACTGTGTTGTAGCCAGACGAGGTGGCCGAGTGGTTAAGGCGATGGACTGCTAATCCATTGTGCTCTGCACGCGTGGGTTCGAATCCCACCTTCGTCGAGTGAGGTCTTTTAATACGAAAAGGAGGAAACAATAGTCCAGCCAACTTTCCTTTCAACTCTCTTGGAGTTTAGATCCCTGGGCTTGGAGAGGAGAAAGCAGTTCTCGTAATTCCGTTCTGTCTGTATTAGGACGATGGTGCTGGGTATCTTTAAGTTTATGGTTGATTGGGTATTGATCGTCAATATTGTGTGCGTGGTCAGCTTAATGAATATTCTTCAAATCCGATTCCTACCTGATAACTGCAAAAACGCCTTTGAGCCTGAGAAAGGGGAGATGAGAATGGAGAGGAGAGGAAGGTGACTGTGTGGGGTTAGAAAGGGAGAGAGATGAAGCTGACAGAAATGGGGAAAAACTCGAGTGTGGTTACTCCAGCCCCTTCTTTTAGAAATCATTACCAACTGTGAACACTAAAATAAACTCATCACTAAGATAAGCAGAAAAAAACAAAATACAAAAAAACAGCACGACAAACACACCAAGAAATTCAGTTACTTAAATGCTCAAGACAAATTGAGGGACCAAAATTGAAGAAATGTGTAGCACTGATGACATGGCCGCAAGAGTAAAAAAAAAAGCCGGGAGTGGTGGCTCATGCCTGTAATCCCAGCACTTTGGGAGGCTGAGGTGGATGGATCACGAGGTCAGGAGATCGAGACCAGCCTTGTTAACAGGGTGAAACATGCCCAGCCTGGGCAACAGAGCAAGACTCTGTCTCAAAAAAAAAAAAAAAAAAGAAATGAGCATATGTGTACACCAAAAGACATACACAAAATTATTCATAGAACTTATATTCATAAAAGGGAAAATGAAAAGCTAAAAGCATCTGAAAAGTAACCAAGGCCATTACATTTTAAATTGTTAACATTTCCTGAAATTGTCTTCTAAAATAATGTCTTCTTTTAGTTCTTAAAGTACAGATGAACACTTCAATCCTAGTAAGATGACACCATCATTTATAGAACATGGTGAGTCAACGAAATATTTTACCATGTGTGTATAAATTTGATCTCAGTAAAACAATTTTAGAATTCAAATCTATAAACTTTAAAGTATTGACTTTGTAACATGATTAACTTAAAAGTAAATGAAAATATATTAGTTTGTTCCAGGCATGGTGGCTCACGTCGGTAATCCCAGCATTTGGGAGGCTGAGGCGGGCAGATCACCTGATTCCAGAAGTTCGAAACCAGCCTCAGCAACATGGCAAAACCCTGACTCTACCAAAAAACAGAAAAAAAAAAAAAAAAAAAAGGGCCAGGTGTTGTCCCAGATACTTGGGAGGCTGAGGTGGGAGGACTGCTTGAGCCTGGGAGGCAGAGGTTTCATGAGCCAAGAATACACCACTGCAGTCCAGACTGAACAACATAGCCAGACCCTGTCTCAAAAAGAGAATATATGTATATTAATCTGATAATCTCCAATATAACTTTCTTACATAAAATTGACTTTTTAAGTTTGTCAATATAAATAAATATATTTAAATCCAATTTTGCTGAAAAGCCTAAACACAATGTAAAAGCTATTGACTTGCCCTGTTACCAGTCTTACAGACTCTTATAAAACAAAAGGTATACCACTATAGCTTCTCCCAACTATCCAAATGCTTGTAGGTCAGGCGTGACACCTACAAGATGACACAAAGGAGGCTTTATCTAGGGGTGACAGTTTTGTCAAGAAAACACAAAAGAAATGAGTATCAGGGAAGACTACATACTGCAAAAACAAAATTCTGTAAGGACTTGAACCCAAGACCTTTTGCTTACCAGAGAAGGAAGTTTAATGACAAAGCAACAATTCCATCATAAAAGTTAATTTATTTGATATTATAGTATAGACATTTTAAGATACATCAGAATTTTAGAATTTGAAAATGACAAGTCACATTTTGTTTCAAGCAGTAAACATACTAAGACAAATTTCCTTCAAACAAGACATGATTGTAATCCCAGCCACTCAGGAGGCCTAAGCAGGAGGACCACTTCAGGCCAGGAACTTGAGATTAGCCTATGCAACACAGCGAGACTTCGTCTCTAAGAAAATAAATTAATTATTGTACTAGCACACACCTGTAGTTCTAGCTACTTGGGAGGCTGAGGTAGGAGGATGGCTTGAGCCCAGGAGTTTGAGGCTGCAGTGAACCATGATCATGCCACTGCACTCCAGTCTGGGTGACAGATCAAGATCCCATTTCTGGGGGGCAGGGAGGGTAGGAACCATACATTGTTGAGGCCTGAGCAGAGGAGGCTGCCAACTATAGAAATTGCAAGTTACAAAGAAATATCTGTTTTCTACCTTGAAATCTATAAAAAGTTGCTCTAAAGAAAAAGAACCAGCTCTGACCTGGCACTGTGGCTCACACCTGTAATTCCAGCACTTTGGGAGGCCCAGGCAGGTGGATCACTTAAGGTCAGGAGTTGGACCCCGGCTCTACTAAAAATACAAAAATTAGTCGGGTGTGGTGGTGTGCGCCTGTAATCCCAGTTCTCAGAAGGCTGAGGCAGGAGAATTGCTTGAACCAGGAAGGCGGAGGTTACAGTGAGTCCAGATTGTGCCACTGCACTCCAGCCTGGGTGACAGAATGAGACTCTCTCAAAAGAAAACAAAAGGAACCAGATATTTCCATTCTTTTCAGAAGAAATCAACAGACTGAAGTTTACTCCCATTGACAGTGTGTGAGGTTACAATGTGACACTTACTATTCTTGAGGAGATGGAAATGTTCAGAAAAGAAGCCACACAAAGTACATAGTGGAACAGCAAAAACGCAAAACAGGCTAAAAGAGCTGTGAGTTTAGAAAAAGACAATAGATCAAAAAGATCAAGAATGGGCATTAGAGAATGAAACTGAAGACAGAATAGGGAGTAGGAGGTCTCAGGCGTGGAAATAGGAAATTCTCTATGAGAAAGGGGAAGAACCTGTAATTGGACGTGAAACATACATTCTAGGAAGAAATAATTTCTTAAAACTTAGCTGCAAAAAACGTGTATAGCAAGTAATGGTTTAAAAATCCAGATTAAAAGGATGGAAGCTCTTTTGAAAAACTGTGAGCAGAGAAGTTACTATATTAAAGTAATCTTTGAAGTAAATTTCTTATCTGTCAGGAAGCTTGGAAGATGGTGAACCTAGAAGTGGAGAAAGCAGAAACTTTTCAAACAAGGAAGGGCCCCAGATGCTAGGCCATGTTCCTTCAGACTCTGAAGTCCACAGTGAAAACATGTGACACAGCATTTCCTCCAAATGCTACGTGCGTGAATGGAAATCATGGCTGAAGGAATGAAGGGAAAGAAAGCAAATGTGCAGGAATAACCTACATGAGCCGACGGGTCATTGGAGGTAGGGGATGTATGTCTAATGGCTAAAAGAAGGCACAAATCTGTAAATACGTGTCAGGTGAACTGTTGGGTACACGCAGACAAGGAATGTGGAGAGAACATGAGCTGATATGGGAGAAGGAGCACGCATTTCAGAATCAAAACTGCTCTGCTTTCTAGTACTGCCTTTGCCACTTGTCAGTGTTACGATTTTTTTTTTTCTTCTACCAGTGTTATGACTTAAGCCTGGTTTTCTCCTCTGAGCCTCAGCTCCATCTCTAAAATGAGGATAATGTGTTTGTGGAAAAAATTACATTGGATTAAATAAAACAATGTAAATGACTCACATTTTATGTCTCCTAATACATAGCCCTGAATAGATGACGGTGATTTTTTATGATGTCCCTTTCGTGGTATTTTCCAGAGGAGTATCTCAGGCCATGTGGTTGCAAAAGCAGATTTAAAATAAGGGGAAATCTAGGCTAGAGACAAGTTTGCCAGCATTCATCCTTTCAGTTGTACGTCACCTACTCGGTACTAGGGCCAGAGAGGAAACAAGGGCTGGTGAAAGAGTAACTGATATTTCTGGAGGTGGGAAGACAGAAATAATTAAGAGCAAAAGAGAGGGTGAGCAAGGAATGGTGTTGACAGCACAGCCCTCAAGTGTTGGGTCCTTCTAAGTTAGGGGGTGAAAAAGGAAGCCTTGATGACACATAAATTCTTACAAGCCAGTGTTTCTCTTCTGGGAGACATGGAAACCCAGAAACCAGTGCTCTCAAAGAAGGGAAATTAGGTATGATTTCTTGGGAGCCACAACCCAGCCAGGCTACAGGGGTTTCCAAATAATATGGTCCTGATTTTGAGCCTTAGAGAGGGCAGGTATATTTTCAAGTCATGCACTGTACCAATTGCCTTTTTGGTATATGAAAAGAAAACACTGTATATGCTAATAATCATTAACAACAACAACAAAAAAATCCAGGAAAAAAGAATTTTTAACAAAACTGAATTAGTTTAGTCTTTTTTTTTTTCTTTCTAGGAGCAAAAAGTGGGAATTCAGCTGGAAGGAACACACAGAAAAGGATCACACAGAATGACAATTTGTTTTTCATCTTCTGGATCATCCCCTAAGGAAAATTCCTTCAGGATCTTCCAGTTGGCAACAGCAGAACAGAGGAATATGACTTTATTCATAGATGTACTTTGCTGGGCACTGTTCTAGAAGCTGAGAAATACAAGTATTCAAAATATAACCTATCCCACAACCCTCAAATCCAGTTCCAAAAAACTTTTGGTGTGGAGGGTTGAATAGTAATAATAGCAAGCCAATGAATAAGTAAAACACAGCATTTCAGATCTTGATATATATTATGACCGAAAAATAGTTGTAAATTGAAACAGGAAACACAGATGGGGTGCTCAATGACAAGATGGCAGTTAAAGGAGGCCTCATGGGCAAGATGGTTCCCAGTGTGAGAACCCCAATATCCTTCCTTACAAAGAGTGGGGACCCCACCCTAGAAAAGGAATAGCAGTTCAGCCACCCCACAGCAGCTCTGGCAGGGCTGTTTCTGGATACCTTCGTGGAGAAATCCACACACTGCCCTTCATTTCAAAGATGAGCGTTAGTCTCATCCTCAGAGAAGATGCAGCCATTGTGGGCTTAGAGTTTCTCTCCTCAGGTCGCTAGTGTGGGTGTGCCTGCTGAGAAGTTTCAGCCACTCCACCTGCAATAGGAAAGACAGTTAAGGAGAAAAGCAAGAGACAGAACCTGTGAAGAACATGTGACCATCAGCCATCTGAATTAAAAGGGGCAAATTTGAAAGGGCATACATTTATCTATGTCTGTGAAAACATATTCCAGGCAGGTACACAGGAAACGAATAAAAGTGCTTCATTGCGGTATATCAAAGATAAAACACAGCCAGGCGTTAGTTTAAATGAAAAAAACAGATTTTATTTAGTAACCACTGACAGTGGGGAACCATCTGGGTTTCATAAGTGGCCCCTATCTAGATCAGGCTCCACACCTACTGCAGAGCCTGGGAGATGAGGGACCTATCTTCAGATGCTGACTGAAACAAACGGTAAATTCTTTTGGCGGCATCAGTTGAGTTTTCTCAGGCAGGTGCTGAAGGAGACCGGGGCTATTTGGAACTATGTTCAGGTTTGTTCAGGTCTTTATATGCCAAGATGGCCGCCTAGTCCAGAAGAGTGCTCAGAAGCAGCTCCCTAGAGTTTGGTCAAAAAGAGAATATTTGCCAAGTAGATGAGGGAACTGGGCGGTTGGGGGCTGTTCGAGAGGGGATGGTTTATAGTATTCTTTGTATATGTAATTATTAAACCATAGCAATGAAAGGCCTAATCGAAATCATAAAACTAAGCAAAATTTTAGCTACATTATCCTCTTCCCGCCACAAGATGGCGATAGCGCTTCACAACTCGCCCGCGGGACAGAAGGAGGCGGCCCGAGAGCTCCTCCCTGTGCCAACAGCTGCTCTCCAGCCCGCCAAGCTGCCTGACGTTCTCTTTTTTTTTAGTTTCACCACGTTGGTCAGGCTGGTCTTGAACTCCCGACATCAGGTGATCCACCCGCCTTGGCCTCCAAAGCGCTGCCTGACGTTCTCTAAGTGCGGTCGCCAGAATTACTCTACACGTTGATTCTTCTAAGCGTAGCCCTTTGTTGACCAAAAAATAAATACATTCATTGATTTGGCCAGCTTTATTATTATTATTATTATTTTAATTTTTTTTGGTATCAACAACTTGCCCATTTTTTTTTAAATTATCCACAGCCACACTGACGGATGAGGGAGTCTAAAAAAAATCCCAAACATGAAATCCCAAATATGTTAATCATGAATATTTTCACAAATATCCGAACACAGATGGATAAAATAAAGAAAATACACTAAGATTTTACACCTGAGAAAAATTTTAAAATACTTTGTAACATTATCCAATACCTAGCTGTTAAAGAAAATCCTGAATTGTCTCAAAAAAATTTTTAGACTGATATTGTCTGAATGGGTCCCAACAGATCCAAATATGGCACTTGATTGCTGTTTGTTCCTCTTAAATCTATTATGATCCATACATTTACAAGTCTCCAAGTAGCCTGCCTGCTCTTTGAAAAAGGAATTGAGAGACCATAATCTGGGTGGGAATTCTCACTGATCCTGGATTGCCATTGCTTTTAAACCATTCTTTGAAAAGCGCTGGGAAAAAAAAATGCACTCCAACCCAGGCTGGAGTGCAGGGCCACAGTCTTGATTCACTGCAACCTCCGCCTCCTGGGTTCAAGCGATTCTCCTGCTTCAGCCTCCGGAGTAGCTGGGATTACAGGCGCGTTCCACCAAGCCCAGCTGATGTTTGTATTCTTAGTAAAGCCGGGGTTTCAGGATGTTGGCCAGGCTGGTCTCAAACTCCTGATCTCATGTGATCTGTCTGCCTCGGAATCTCAAAAGTGCTGGGATTACCGGCCTAAACCACTGCGCCCGACTACAGCTGACGAGTCTATCCAAACTATTAGCCATGCACATTCAGTTTAGATCAGCATCTTACGTCACTCTCCTTCCAGAAAAAGTAAACAGTGACGTTCAAGACTAGCCTGGCCAACATGGTGAAACTCTGTCTCTACTAAAAATACAAAAATTAGCCAGATGTAGTGGTGCATGCCTGTAATCCCAGCTATCCGGAAGGCTGAAGCAGAAGCTGGAACCCGGGAGGAGGCGGCTGAGGATCGCACCACTGCACTCGGGTCTGGGCCAGAGCGAGTTTCCATCTCAACAAAATGAGTAAATAAATAAAAATAAAATAAAATAAATTTCGTTCTATCTAACTAAAATTGAGAGGAAATAAATCTCCTTCCCGAAAGCATTAAGAATGAGAAACTGATAGATTACAGAGTTTGTAGGGAGGGCCAAATAAAGGCAGGGATTGGATTCCTCTGGCGCCCCCCAGCCAACCGTGGACTTCCTGGATACAGCAACCAGTCAAGATGCCGAGAGGAAGGGCGGGCGCTGCCCGGGCAAATTCAAACTGACAACCGCTGCAACTCGGCACTAGTCCAACTCATTATCCAGTGGGTGACGGGTAAGTATTTTAATTTGCTTCCAATTTATAATAGCAAATCTCCCATCTCCTTACTTAACCCTAAGGGGATGAGAATAGAACATTCTTAGGCAATAAAAAGTTGAAGGTCTTACCAGGGTCATATTATGTCACATTTGTAGTCGTTAGCGTATCTCCAGCTTACTTTGGCAGGAAAGGTCATTAACGATTATTCAGTAAGGACCTTACTGTTAAGTAACTGCTCTACTTCAGAGTTAAGAAGCACAGTAGCACCGGGCATGGTAGCTCATGCCTGTAATCCCAGCACTTTGGGAGGCCGAGGCGGGCGGATCACCTGAGGTCAGGAGTTCGAGAGCAGCCTGGGCAACATGGTGAAACCTCGTCTCTTAAGATTACAATGGTCGGCACAGAAAGAATACAAGCACAAGCTCTCTCTTTGAGGAAATGGGTGGCTCTTAAAAGAGCCGTTATGATTGAGTTTGCAACCAACACACTATTTAGCGCTGGTGTACTTGGTGACGGCCTTGGTGCCCTCAGACACCGCGTGCTTGGCCAGCTCCCCGGGCAGCAGCAGGCGCACGGCCGTCTGGATCTCCCTGGAGGTGATGGTCGAGCGCTTGTTGTAATGCGCCAGGCGGGAAGCCTCGCCCGCGATGCGCTCGAAGATGTCGTTGACGAAGGAGTTCATGATGCCCATGGCCTTGGAGGAGATGCCGGTGTCGGGGTGCACCTGCTTCAGCACCTTGTACACGTAGATGGAGTAGCTCTCCTTGCGGCTGCGCTTGCGCTTCTTGCCGTCCTTCTTCTGCGCCTTGGTCACCGCCTTCTTGGAGCCCTTCTTCGGGGCGGGAGCGGACTTCGCTAGCTCCGGCATTGCTCAGACTAGCTAAAAAGCGTCTAAGAAAAGGAAAAACAGCATGAGCGACGTATGACACGGCGTTTTTATATACACTCTTTTATGCAAATAAGGTGAAGAGTTAAAGTCTTGTTTCTGACTGGTAGTTATTCAGGGTAACGTCAGAGGTCAGTTCTGTCCACTCAGGATTCGCAAATCCAGAAGACGCACTGCCATTGGTTGAAGTTAAACTGCAGCCCTAACCAACAGCACGTCTTCTTTTTCGCGCCCAATCATGTTTATAAAAAGCGCCCCCGTTCACTTCTATTCAGTAGTTGCTTGCAGCGGGTTGCTTGTGTTCGCCATGTCTGGACGCGGAAAGCAGGGTGGCAAAGCCCGCGCCAAGGCCAAGACCCGCTCTTCTCGGGCCGGGCTCCAGTTCCCCGTGGGCCGCGTGCACCGCCTGCTCCGCAAGGGCAACTACGCCGAGCGGGTCGGGGCCGGCGCGCCGGTCTACCTGGCGGCGGTGCTGGAGTACCTGACCGCCGAGATCCTGGAGCTGGCGGGCAACGCGGCCC